>JASXSY010002168.1:0-64777 GCA_034509805.1 Sipha maydis
GGAGATTTTTAGCCAAGATATCCTTCGTCTACCAGCACTTATCTTGCCTTATATTTTTCCTTGAAGTATACGAGTAAGTAAATTGCAAAATCCATATCTTTGATTATTTCTCATTGTGTGACCCAGGTATTCAAATGTCCATGTTTTTATAGTCTTCAATAAATCCTATTCCTTTTGCATTCTTTGTAGTACACACACGTTGGATACACAATTTGTACATGATATATTTAGAATATGGCGGTATCCACATTTTCAATGCCTCAATTTTCTTATTAAACGTTTAAGAGGACGTGATACACCCATAATTTAAGCGTCAAAATACGCTTTACACGGGACAAAACTATTCAGTGTATATTCATAATAGCGGGTCAATTTTTTTTTTGTTTTCAAGAAGAGAACATTATCTGTGATGTAGCGCTTTTCGTTTTTTACTAACATAAGTGGATGTAAAGTTATACATATGTTAACTTTTATAAAATTTTAATTTTTTTATTTAGTTATAAAAAATTATAGAAAAGTGTTATCGAAAAAATAAAAGCGCTACATCATAGATAATTTTCTCATCTTGAAAACAAAAAAAAAAAATAACTTCTACTATGAATCCACACTGAATAGTTTTGTCCCGCGTAAAATAGGTTTTCTATATAAAAATTGTAGAAAAATGATAATTTTATATCGACATGTGCTGCGTTTGTCGTCAGCGGCAGCTTTCAATACTCAGTGTTCATTCCACCGCCCCGCCCCGCTCTTTATACTGTGCCATAGTTCTAAACAGGTTTTCCTATCGCCACCGCGCATGATTTATTAATACCCAATTCATAAATACAATTACCGTGAGCGTATGCAATTATTTAAACACTTACAACGATGTCATTTGGCGTTGTTAGCACTGTTATAGACACTGTTAGATATAATACTATCTGTATTATAGTAGGTAATAAGTATTATTTTGTTGTGGTATTATTTTATTGTGTATGTCACCACACATTTATGCTTGATATTGACCTAGTCAATATTATTGATTTATATTCAAGTTTGTGTTGTTGATTTTTGCCATTTTTTTTTTTAAAAAATGTCCCCAAAAAAACAACGTGCTAAATTGAATAAAGCTAATCGCTGTTCTAAAAAACGCCGAATGAAAAATATTCAAAAATGTCAAAAAAAAAAAAAAATGTAAGTAGGTAATAAATAGGTACACTAATGTATTTGACTAAATCTCTATTTAAATAACGGTTATTTTTAAAACTTTAATATACTCTAAATAATATAATTGCCAGTGATTTAAATGGGGCGGTTGAAGTAAATATTCCATCATATATGATGTTTTGAATGACTCAGGTATTATGTTGAGTAATTCAAATACTCCAGAATGTTCAAGTTCAGTAAAGTAAGTTTTATTATTTATTATTTTAAAAATCGTTTGTTATTGATTCAAATTGAAAAATTAAATTATAATTATAGCTCAAACGCTATGTTGCCTGATTTAAGTGTTGTTTTTGAAAAAAATATTGATCTTATTGAAAATGAAAGAATAACTCAGTCCACACATGAAATTGAGGAAAATAAGTTAGTAATAAATTAAAGACTTTAAAATTGAATACAAGATATCTCAAAAATAGATTTTTATACTGGTGATATTTTTTTATTTTTAGTGTCGGTGGTCGAAGAATAGTAGATGCAATGCACATTTTTGACCAAATTAGAAATGGTAATCATGGCATAGGATTGGGTTGCACTTTTAATGATTGTGTATTTTTAAAAGAAATTCGCTCAGGGTATTTTTCCTCGTGGATATTTAAGTGTAAAATGTGTAATATGTTGACTAAAATTGATTCGGAAAAGGAAAACCTGAAGTTTATACCAATTAATAAAGCAATTGTTAGTGGTACATATTCGATAGGAATAGGACACACTCAAATGGCTGAACTTTCAGCAAGTATAGATGTTCCATGTATGACACCAAAAACATACATGAAAATAGCTGAAATTTTGAGTGATGAAGTGAAAGAGACTGCTTGGAACGCTATGAAAAGTGCTGGTTTAGAAGAAAAACGTTTAGCATTGGAGGTTGGTGATATAGATTGCGATGGCACACCAATGTGCCCAGTTATTGCCGATGGTCAGTGGCGTAAGCGAAGTTACAAAACGAAATACGACGCATTTTCTGGAGCGGTAAATAATGAATATATAAATTAATATTTGTAATTTAATTTTAAAAATATTAATCTTAGCGAGTTTAAATATTTACTGAGAAATATAGTTATAATTTTAATAAAATATTCTAAATATTTTAATGAAGCTTTTACTATATTGAATGTATTGATTTTACAATTATGTGTGTGTTTATTATTATTATTATTTATTTATTTTTATGTCTAAAAAAAACTGTACCAATAACAGTGTTTGGAACTTTGAATTCAGCACCTATCGTAGTAGAAAGTGAATCTAGTTGGTACTTTTGGAAGGTCAAAATTAAAAATGTTCAGTAGTATTCTAAGGCATCGGGAAGAACAAACAAACAATTAAGGAAATATGGGTATTTTTTACGGAAAACCAGTTTTTGACTATTTATCATTGAATTTGAATTTAACACATCTATCACAGTGACCTACCCAATCAGTGGTTAAAGTGAAAAAAATTGAAGAGCGTTCCCGAGTTCTTCCAAAGTCTATATCTAACCAAACTTTTTTAAGAAACCCACTACCCACTAGGTATAATTTGTTCTTCCACACACCTTTTTAATTTGTTCATAAAAAGTTTATGTTAATAGTATGTAAAATTAAATTTTCTCCTAAAGAAATTATTAAAAATATTATATAATGCTTGCTAAGTCATGTAAAAAATTTGCAGTTCATTGTTTGAAATGTTAAAAAAAAATATGTGTTTACATTTTAATTTTAAACATTTTATTAAAAAAACAAATAAAAAATAATTTATTTAAATTATAATATTATCATATCACATAGGTATAATAAGCGACATAAGCTATGTAAATGTTATAAGTACAAGTATACAGTATAGCCAGTATATTATATTATTTAATAATCACTTATTGCACGCGCCCCTATCTTCAGAAATGTAGAGATTATTGACGCGAAATAAAATACATTTAAATTCGGTGAATAATCGATGTGCTTGCTTGTGTATGCATTACTAAAATACTTTACTAAAATTTAGTAGCGTCCCCCCGACTTTGGAGACTTAAATTAAAGGGGACGCATAATCTAACTGTAAATAAGAAGGGGGACTCCGCCCCCTACGTTCCCCCATATAATATATATATATATATATATATATATATATATATATATATATATATATATATATATCAGTGGCGTAGCCAGGGGGGCTGATCTGCAGCCCCTCGCCGAAATTTCTAAGAAAATTTAAAAATTATTTGTTTTTTTTTTCGTAAAATTAAATATTCTGTAATAAAAGATAATTAGGAAAAAAACAAATAGGCACAATCATATTATAGTCAGAAGTGTTCCCATCAATTTTTTTGAGAGTATACTATACCATTAAGTACCAAAATATGAACATTCAATACAATACAAATATTTTTTATCGCTCCATTTAGAATCTAAAATAAACATTTGACAATTTGGAAGTATTGTGTTGTGGTAAATTATGATGACGTTTAAATGTTAATTTATATTATCATTACTATACCATAGAAGTACATATTTGTGCAAATATCTACATTTTAATACTGACAAATAATATTGTTTATTTTTTTAAACATTTTATTTTTCAGATTTTACGAAGAATGTTTATTGAGAGAAATTGTTGACTCTCAATATAGCAAACGCATGTTGAAAAGCGATATTATTGACCCTTCGTACATAAAAAAAAACATAAAAGAATGTACAGAAAAAAATGCTTCATAAAATAAAAAAACAAAAAGTGTAAAATATTTGGTGGATCTACTTATTTTTATTACATCTACGTAAATTCCAATTTTCAATTTAAATCTAATTTAATAGTTTTTCGTTTATATTAAGTTAAATAAGTACCTACCTATTTTGTAGCAGTGTGTAATACTTATTAGTTTTAAAATTATAAATAATTGGGTAAGTAATTATGCGATTGGTATAATAGTAGAAAGTATCTACTATGGTAGAAGTAGCTATGGTAGAAAAACTTATGATGAATCTTGTAATTTAATTTTTAAATCTTAGATGTAAAAAGAAAAATGTTTACGAATTTCTAACTATAAAATTATATGCAAATTTTCGTGAGTTTATAACATAATAAACGGCGGCGCTATTACTTGTAATTAAATGAAATTTATAACAATATTTAAAAGTAATACATCTTAGACTGACAAATTATCTCCGTTCAGAATCGTTTTGTATGTAACTGTATGTATTATATTTGAATAAGTAATAGCGCAATAACTACAAATTAAGCTTTGTTATATTACAATTTTTACAAACTATATATTGGTGCATATATTTAGGTAAGCAGTAACTTTAAAAAAAAAAAAAAGTTTCAATGGGTACGCGCGGTTATTGTTAATAATACCACGGCGTTTACATGTGTGAATTTTCTATTGACATGATACGACATGGTAGAAGATTCATGAAATAATAATCGGCGCTCCCGAGACGTGCTTAATGATAGTAGTACCACCGACTGCGACTAATGGGCGTGGCTTAGACGTCGCGCGCTTGCGGATCACAAAAACACTTAACAGCGCGTTCTCTCGGTCGTTGCACGCGTACACGTTTTGGTATCACGTCCTCTTAAGGTACTGTTCATGTTTTGCCACAATATAATAAATAGGAAATATGTATTATCTCAATATTCTTATCTTAGTACCCAGTGAAAAATTATGACATTTAAATATCTTCGACATTTTTACGAATGCACCTCTGGCCATCTCAATTCGGCATTTAACTTTCATCTCATGTTCCCAGTCCTCGTTTACACATCTACCGAGATATCTATACTTTTGAACCATTTCTAGTTACTGTCCCCTAATTATGTAGTTGATTTTCTCTTGCATTTTGTTTTTTCGAGATAATCATATATTTGGTTTTGTTTATATTTAGAGACAACCCAAAACTTTCGCTTGTATCCACTAATCTGTCTACAATGTTTTGGAGACTTAACATATTATTCGAGATTACAACTATATCATCAGTGCATCTTATGTTGTTAATGCACTCACTGTTTACTTTTATGCATTCGTTAACTTCATCCAATGCTTCACTAATTATGAATTCCGAATACAAGTTAAATAATAGTAATAACAGGACGCATCCCTGTCTCACTCCTCTTTTAATTGGAATATCGTTTGACATTTCTGGTTCTACTATTATGACTGAAGTTTGGCTCCAGTATAAATTGCTTATTATACTCAGATCTTGGTTGTCAATTCCAGTTACCTCTAGTATTTTCATATGTTTATTGTGTTAAACTTAATTGAAAGCCTTTTTATAGTCAATGAAATAAGTATATACCTCGTGATTAACATTCCTAGCCCTTTGAATTAATAGTTGTAAGCTAAATATGGTCTCTATTGTACCATCTGAATTTCTAAAATCAAATTGTGCATTACTCATTTGAGTTTCGTATTTTTTAAAAATTTTCTAATATATGATTTTTAAAAATATCTTTGATAAGTGACTCATAAGACTAATAGTGCGAAAATCATTACAATGTTTAGCACTAGGTTTTTTAGGAAGTGCTATGAATATAAATTTCAACCATTATGTGGGTAATTTTCCAGTACTGTATATATTATTTAATACCCTAGTCAGCCATCTAATACCTTCCTTATCTATTAGTTTAAAAAATTCTCTGTGTAAGTTATCCAGACGTGATGATTTACCATTCATGATTTGAGATATTGCCTTTTTGACTTCCTCAGTCATTATTAGCATACTATTCGTAAATGTTAACTCTGGCTAACTTTCCGATCTATTATCATCCCCGAAAAGTTCTCCAGATATCCACTTTTCTATGCTTGTCCAAAAATATCCGACCATTCCCGTCGTGAAACCTTCCATTATTGGGTTGCCATATTTTATTTGACGAAAACCGGGAAAACTTTTTATTGGTCTTATAAATATACAGATACAATTATTACAAACATATATTTATATAATAATTATTTACTACTGCGACGTCTTCCTCCGGGATAGAAAGTCTGAAATTAACATTGATTATAGTATGACTACTCTACGTTACAGTACTATATTACTGTGATTAGCTCATTACAACTGACAAAATATTAAATAATGGTCGATTCCTTAAGCGATAACTACAACTACTATGTGGAAACGAAAATACGAAGAACGTATTCGACAACAAAAATAATCATTTAGTCAGGAAAATAATTAAAAACAGATTTCATCAGTCAATTATTCAACATTTTATTTTGACATGACAATAATATTATGGTTTTTCAAACTAAAGTTTAATAAAATACAAACATACATTATTAAAGAATTATTCCGAGATAATTGGCTGTCCCGAAACAAATCATCGGGACAACGGGACGCCACACTCGAAATCGGACATATGGCAACTCTAATTATTGCTTACTTTATACACATACATACCAGTTGCTTCTTTGACTTTTTTATGCATATTAAAACTGTCATGTTTTGTCTCCAAAGTTTTTATCTTTTGACATTGTCTTTCAATAAAATTTTCTTTTGCTTATTGTTAAAAAAGGAAACAACGCAAGTGTCTGTTAGGAATTTCGTACAACCGCGCAGTGGTATTTAATTTAACACCTGGTATAAAATATAAATATATTATATTATATCTCGCGAAGCGTCTTTATTTTAACTTATTTCATTTTTAGTAAATCTCAGTACATAATTTAATAACTGCCACCTCTTAATATAAAGTGATTATACTAAATAAATATCAATTAAATTATACTATTTATAATACAAATTTACTTTAAAAAAAACATATTTATCTTTAATGAATTTTTAGTTTTATTAAATCATAATTGTATTACTACTATGAAATATTGCATCTATTACAAATCATAGTTCTTGATCGGAATGGGTTTTTTATATACGAGTAAATTATTTCTTTATTGATCAGATACATTTATATCTGGCTCATTTTTAAATACGTTGAAATAATGGTTTTGTACATTATCTTATTACAAAATATGCCAATTTACAGTATTAGAAATTAAATAGGGAATATCCTAGAAATACAAGAAAATATTTACTCCCAATAGACTGTATAATTCTCCGCTAAATATGGAATATCTTGATGTAAAGTTGAGTAACGGATTAACAGTTCCATAATAATCAATTAGAGAGCAACATGAGGTTGATGATTTAAGTCGACGAGTTGAAAGTAGTATAAATAGGATTGATAATCCGTTTCTGAAAAAAAAAAAAATTTCAGAATTTAAAAAAAAAATATATTACTAGAGACAGAAACAGTTTGAACACTTACATCTTGCCGCGGCTGTTCAAATAAAACCACCATCTTACTTCGAAAAAATTGTACTCGCTTCGCTCGATTATCTTTATAACTCAATGTCTGACATTGTTTACAATTTATACCAAAATATTTTTATAAATTTACTAATACACCACATTTTAATATATTTAAACAAAATAAAAGCTCAATGATATTTATTAAGCTCAAGAATTTGCGATCCAATTTTTTTTTTTTTTACCTAAGTGATGTTCCGGTGAAGAGTGCTCGTATTCAGCCTGTGATCAGAGGTAAATATAAAACATTTACCGATAAGATATTGTAAGTTATATTTTAATGGTGACCATTTAAACAACTTAACCATTCAATTATGATATTTTAAAACGTTATCAGGCATTAAAACGCTATAACAATCGTATTTGGATGATACAAAAAACCAGACGTGTAAATAAAGTTTCTAAGCCTCTGAATTAATGAAGAGAAAATAAATATACTTATCCGTTAAACATATCAAGAGGAAAAAAACATGTTAATTTAAATGTATTGACTCATACTCGGCTTTTACAAGTGTAAAACAGTTGTTAAATTATGCGGACGACAAACATTGGCGTGAACGACCAACGCGGTCAGTTTCAAATTATTGCGCGGTTGCCAAGGAGATTGGAATCCACGTAGACCAGGTCCTGTCGAGACGGAGTTAAGGGCAGAGGCTGGTACAGTTTTCCCGATCTTGATAACGATTGGCATCACTAAAATCAAATTTCGGGAGATCGGTTACGCCAGCCTTAGAATAATAAATTTCCCTTATTATAATAATAATAAAAAAAAGTTAATAGATCTTGCTAACGTGGCCAACGTTAAATTACAAAAATTCCCATTTAGAATAAAAAAAAATACAAAAATATAAAAACCTAACTACTGCTTATCAATTGAATAGCGTTATGCAGAAAGCAACCATCCCACAATCTAATGAAAAACGAGGTTTTAGTAGAATCAGATGGAGAATTTCAATTTAAGTATTCTGCAAAATACAACCAAACTAACATTGAAGTGTAGCGCTATCTATCAATGTTTCAAAAACTAACTGAATGATTATATCGATAAAAATTAATACATAATACATCCATGACGCAGGGTTTTGTAATGGAGATATGACTGATAATAATAATAAGATAATATCAATCCAAGTGGCTTGGTCGTCTTCTGTAAAAAATGATAATCATTATTTTATTATCAATGGATTGTTTTAAATATTAGAATACATGGCCCAAAATGCTTATATTGCTGCACTAGTTAATGAATTACCTATCAAAAGAAGGTATACTGGTACTAATAGTACTCATTTTAAAAAACAATTCTCCAGGAAGTATAATTTAAATAATATACATGTTTGTCGAAAAATGTTTTGTGAAACATTTAACGTTTCCACCTGCAGAATTAATGCAGCTCTAAAAAAAATTCATGGTAGAGCACCTTTATTAGATCAAAGAGGTGTGAAAAATGGTGGTTTAAACAAAATTTCAGATGAGA
The DNA here is from genome assembly GCA_034509805.1 of Sipha maydis. Lineage (NCBI taxonomy): Eukaryota > Metazoa > Arthropoda > Insecta > Hemiptera > Aphididae > Sipha > Sipha maydis. The sequence continues at coordinate 8,953 of JASXSY010002168.1, forward strand.
AACTTTAAATTATTAAACATCGTATAGACAAAATTCCTAAATATAAATCACATTATTGTAGAGAGCAATCTTCTTTTCAATATTTACCACTTGAAATGACTTTGGAAAAAATGTACGCAGCATACAAGGAAGAAAATATGACAGAATCAGTCAGTTTCTCATCATATAAAAAGTTTTTTTATGATAATTTTAATTTAAAATTTAAATCACTTAAAAAAGATACATGCAACACGTGTGATTCTTTAAATGTTCAAATAAATAATGAAACTTATGTAATAAAAAAACAAGAACTAACAACAAAATACCATGAACATTTAAATTTGGCTGAAAATTCACAGGCATCATTAAAACTAGATTTGGAAAAGTCAAAAGAGTGTGAACATTTCCAACGCCTTACCTATGATACCATGGAGAAAACATTGCCTCTCCCTAGGTTACCTACAAACATAATCTTTTACAAGAGACAACTTTGGTTGTATAACACAGGAATTTATAGCGGAAAAGAACATCAGGGATATAATGTTATGTTTGGTTGGAAGGCCAGGCAGGAAGAGGGGCACAAGAAGTAGGGTAATGTTTGTTAAAAACATATAAAAAATAATTTAAATCACAATATCAAAGAGTTAGTTTTATGGTCTGATTCATGTGGTGGACAGAACAGGAATATTAAAATTGTTTTACTATTGAAAACTCTTTTCAGTAGCACTGCACTTGATAGTATAACACTTAAGTACTTATACCCTGGCCACAGTTTTTTACCAAACGACAGAAATTTTAGTGATATTGAGTTAGCACTAAAACACCAACAAAGGCTTTATACTCCTCAAGACTATATGAATGTCATGAGAACATATAAGAAAAAAAATCCATTAATAGTTATTCAAATGAATGATGAAGACTTTGTTAGCTCAGAAATATTGGAGAAAAAAACTACTAATCGAAAGGTATCTGTCTCTGGTGAAAAAATCAATTGGCTTCAAGCAAGACGAATTAAATTATGCCGTAATCAACCATTTTCATTGTTAATGAGTACAACCTTATAGGATGAAAACTTTTTAGAAATAAATATTGAAAAACGTGGTCATGGTAGAATATCAAATAACATATTATTTCCATCTGAAACCCTACTAATTAAACTATGGCCTAATGGGAAAGATATCAACCAAGCAAAACTTGATGATATTAAGTCAATAATGCATCTCATACCTGCTGATGCTCAAGAATTTTATACACATTTTACAGGAAATGTAGAAATCATTGTAGAAGATGTTAATGGTTTCAATGAGAATTTAGATTTTGACATAGAAACTAATAATATTGATTAATAATACACTTTTTTTAAATTTTGAATTACATTGTTTAACTATTTAATTATTATAACTCAAATACTGAGATATATTAAATGCTGTTAAGTTTAAAATTATTATTATGTTACTAAAAAAGGTTGTTGTACCTATTTGATTTTGTTTTAATAGATTTTTTTTTAATTTTGTTGTTACACATACCTTTTGTTTTTTAATGATATAACTCATACTGAGATAAATTAAATGCTGTTAAGTTTATAATTATTATTATTATGATACTTGTTTGCGCGAATACCCGGCTTTGTAATTAACTAACTAGTTTAATTTGCCGGGGATAGACTCGCATATAATAGCGCCGGATATGTAACAAAATAATTTTGCTATGTATATAAAATAAAAGGCATACATGCTAAAATAGTGGACTGTATAAAAAATATTTTATATTGCCAAAATTCTTAGGTTATTGAACAAAACTTAAGGACTTAATAATAGTGTTAGTAGCTTAATACTAAACAAAAAAAAAACAGATACCTATGTGTATGTATATATAGAAAAGGAATAATAATAAATATATATATATATATATAAAGCTAAAAATACATAAATATAAAACCTTATCCAAATAAAGGACAGCCGACCTGGAACCAGCGACACATGATGATTGTGGACAGGAACAAACGGCTATGACGATGGTGCGAAGTACCGAATATACACGTCACGTATTACTTTATAACAGTACAATGTCAATAAGTGACGATCAGTACTACTAATAAAAATAATAAAAATATGGTTGAGTCCATGTATCGTAGACCGTAAGGTAAAGGTAACGACCTGTACGGTAATACACGACGTTGTGTGTTGCCAAAACAGTGGCGCACTACACAATATATAGCGATGGTATAAAATAAAATAACACTCACAAAACACGCACAAACTCAACAAATGTGAACAACACGGATTTGTCAACGAACGAACAAACCGGACGTACAACGGACATGGCGTATGTGTTTGTGCCGGGAACTGCGCAGTAGTCATGGACCAAATAATAATCCAGTTTCGTCCCGTCACGTGATGACGCATCGATGTCGGTATTAACGGTTGTCGCACGTGTTGCATGTCGTTCATGTCGCACCGACCAGATGGCATGTCGTGATATGTTTTTTCGAACAATACTAAAAAAGGTTGTTGTATATGTTTTTGTTTTAAGACTTTTTATTAATTTTGTTGTTACACATATTGTTTTTTAATGAAATAAATCAAAGACTGAGATAAACGTTACTATTTAAGTTTAAGAAATTATATTTGATGAATAAAATTGTTAACTACCAAAGTTAGTCACACAAGTGTATTTTATTATAGATTAAAAAATATGTTATAGCATGCATTGAAAACAACCAACCATATATGGTATACCACATTTTTACATTAATCATAAAACAACCATACCACATTTTTACATTTATCACAAGACAACCAACCACAAATATTAAAATAATAGTGAGTATTGATTGTATTAGGAATATATTAGTAAGTCATTAAAAAAATAAATACTTACATTCAATTAATAAGATATTTTGGTTTTAAATCATATGAGCTGTAAACAAATTTAAAAAATATGTTTTTCTAAAACATCTTTTATATCCATATAGACAGTGGCGTAGATACGATTTTTTTCTGGGGGGGCTGGGGTTTTAAAATATATTTATGATACAAATTACAAGTTATTAGTTAAACTAAACGTCATATATATTTTGTTTCAAATTGGTATTAGTTATAAATAGTTGTCATAGTTTTATATTAGATTGTTATAATAATTCATAAAATAAAATCCACTCGGCGCTTGACTGTAGATAATTCGTCCAACACTTCCCTTGCATCTACTGATATTGAACGATAAACGGACAGCATTGCCAATCCATTTAGTCTTTTCTAAAAATTTAAAATATCATTCATATTTTTATTTAATTAAATATACAGTTCCTATATATTAAATTATATTTTAATTATATTTACCTGTGACATTGTATTCCTTAGATACGTTTTAATTCTCTTCAATGATGAAAAAGATCTTTCGGATGAAGCTATTGAAACAGGTAGTGTTGCTAAAATCTGCAGTAATTTGTATATATTTGGATACATTACAGATAATTAAAGCATCCATAGCATTTGTAGGCTGTCTTTCTAGAGCAAGTATTTTACGTTGCCAAAGTTTTAACTCAGATAACAAAATATCTTTATTTTTATCTGGCATATCATCATTATAAAATCTATCAAACTAATAAATTCATCTTATATCACCATCGGCCCAACTACTAATAGTGTCTAAGGAATCAATGACACATTCCAAAAGTTCGATAAAATCATCAACTGAATGAAAACGTTCGATCCATCTTGTAGCACAGTTTCGTTTTAATGTTTTTGCATTAATTGTTCCATTAAAGTCTTCGATCGCTTGTGAAAGTATATTTTTTCGTTTTGGGTATACAAAGAAATCTCGTATTTTCCAATCGTACCCAAGCAGTTTCTGATTGGTTGTATTGTACAAGATTTAGATACTGCCAAGTTTAAGGTGTGTGCTGTACAGTGAACATAAGTTGCCATCGGATATAATTGAGAAATATGTGATCTAACACCATTCAATTGTCCAGACATAGCTGCAGCCCCATCGTACCCCTGTCCACGTAAATACTTAAGTTCTATCCCGAACGCCTTTAAATTTTCAATAATGAGTGTTGCTAAGCCTTTGTCAGTTAAATCGTTTGTGGGAACAAATTGCAAAAAATCTTCTCTGACAACTAATTCATCTATATCAATATATTTAGCACATAAAGACACTTGCTCTATACCAGATATATCGGCAGTTTCGTCAGCAAGGACAGTAAAACTTTTTGCCTTATTTATTTTAGCTACAATTGTATTAAGTATCACCGTGTTGCAACAATCAACAATAGCATTTTGGCTAGTAGGACTAATATATTTATTTCGTTCACCTGGACCTTCAAGAAATGTTTTAAGTTTTAGATCACCACGAGCTCTATACCGCAGTAGTTCCCTAAAGTTTCCTTCATTTGTATATTGTATTGTTTCTACATTGATTTTACCCAAATCCCTATGTCCTCGTATTGCAAGCTCTTGACGACCACATAAAATAATAACTTCAATTATAGGTAAAATATTTATTCTGTTTTCATTTGCTGTATCTAATTGATTTTCAATAGATATGCTTGGATTATTCCTCATTTTTAAAAAAGTTATCGGTATCTATTGCACTTTTAATGTGATAATTTAATTTATCGTGTTTAGTAAATGTTTCTATAGCATGTTTCTAATTATCAAATTTCTTTATTACCAAAGCACCAAGTTTCTGATCATTTATTCCTCCTTCAGATTTGGAAAAAGCAACACAAAGTTTACAAAATGCACCATCTTCTTTCTCAGAGTATACTAACCATCTCCATCTTAATAACCAATTAAATTGAAATTTGCTACTTTGCCCTTTTTTATTTTTATCGAAGTTTTTATGTATGGGAAAATTAAATGCTATATCTGGTGTCCATATATTATTTATAACTGTATGAATTTCACTATGAGACAATAAACGGTTAACAAAACATATTATGTCATTAATTCTTATATTAACTGAAGTGAAAGATGAAGAAGGTATACTGGTTTCGCTGGTTTCAGGAGTCTTAATATTAAGATCATTTTTAGATGGTGATGAATTTTTTATAGTAGGATCTGTTAGTTTTATTTTCTAAAATAAAAAATTAATATTTTGATAAATTGGTTGTATTTGTTAAGTAACATTACCTATAATATTTTAAAATATACGAATACACTTTAATAGAAGCTAGTATTTTGTAGTGTAAAATAAACATTAAATACTTAACAGTAAATCAGTAACTATAAAAGTACTAAAATAATAAATACTAAAACTGTTAAACACGCAATAATTGAATTATTATTTTATTAGAATAAATAAAATAATAATGTTTTCAGAGTTAAAGCTATGCGTAATTTATTATATTAGGTAATATATTTTATGCGTAATTGTATAAAAATAATGCAGTATTGTTTAATGTGCTTTCCTTTATAACAAATTTATCCATAGTTAAATCTAAATTGATCTAAGTTGAAATCTAGTTGATACGCGTATAGTGTAACGATACTAAACTTTCAAACTCTAACAATCAAATTAAATATTATGACAGTCGACAGATCGTAATATCGTATTTATCGAATCGACCGGCATCGTTATCGCTGTTTTTGTCGATTTTATAATTGGTTACTATTTCAGTTATCGAGGCCTATGATAAAATTGTTATCGACGATAATTTTGTCGTGCTATATAATTTATTATTCGTACCGTCGGCAGTATTGCAGAAAAACTCTTATCTCAACAATTTTCCCAAAACAAAATACCAATATAAAAAAAATGTTTGTTTGGGGGGGTGGAAACCCCTTACATCCCCCCCCCCCGTAACTACGCCACTGTATATAGAATATTAGTGGGATGGTTGCTTTCTGTATAACGCCATTCAATTATAACTACAAGTTATCAATACTAACTTAAGCGTGAATTTATTAGTGACGGGAATTTCAACTCACTTTGCTGAGTCGAATCTTTGAACTAGTTCTACCTAGTTCATTTCATAATGTTCATATACCTCATATAATTATAATCATAATGCAGAATATTAATAATCTTACCACTAAAATGAGAAATACTAATTTAATATATTCCAATAAAAAAAAACGATTATTGAAAATCATGTAAAAATTAATTTGGATTTTATAGGTACCAATGTATAATATATATGTATTATTTATATACATAACTAGCTGAACCTGTGCACTACGTAGCCCGTTAAAAATCCTACCTCTTATATGTTTCAAACTGTGTGTTAAATTTGTTACCTACCTGTGATTATGCTATTTATTTTATAGCAGTATATTTTTATACATATAAATAGATAGTTGAATTACCTGACGTTGTCCAAGAAAAAAATAGTGATTTATACTGTAAGTGATAGCCGCTTTCTTTCGTCGAATTTTTCATTTTGATAATGCTAATACGCATGTGCAGATGACAACTCTCTCTGTCTGATTCATATAAAAATTTAGCTAACACATACGCATTAAAATAAATAATTCGACGAAAGAAAGTGGTGAATACAACATAATATCTAAATATCTAAATAATAATATATAATAATCATAATATCTAAATTGAAATAGGCTGACAACTAATAAACCTTATACTTTGCGTGATCCCGTGCACTTCGTTGCTCGTTAAATATACCAACTCCATATGACTCAAACTTTGTTCAATTCGTTATTTAATATTCGATGGATGATATTCTAGATTTATCTTAAGTTTTCTGTTGCCCGGAATAAAAATTCTGTTTTGCAGCAGTATATTATCAGGTAGGCAATCTACCTGCGGTAGATCGCGGACCTAGAACTGTTAGTACGTAAGTGTATGATTTAACTCTAATAAAATATCAAAGTTATACCAAGTTTGACATAATACGGTGGATTAATATAATCAATTAATACATGATCCTAACCAAACCTTAACGTACTAAAATCCGATGAATAAAAAAAAACCAAATTTAACCTTTTTTAAATTAGCCTATCTTTTTCCCATAGATCTGCACACAAACATTCATATATATAAATATATATATATATATCTTCTTCTTCTTCTACTTCGCCTTCCTCCCAACTATTTGGGGTCGGCCACCCTTGTCCTACACCTCCACTTTACTCGGTCAATCACATCTCCTCTGCACACACCGACAGCCCTCATGTCATTCTCCAAAGTCTCCAACCATCTCTTTTTTGGTCTTCCTCTTCCTCTTTTCCCTTCTACGTCCATCTTCATAACTACTCTAACTGCATTCGTTTCCTCTCGCCTCATCACATGCCCAAACCATCTCAGCCTATTTTCTCTCATCTTGTCCACAATTGGCGCTACACCAACACTACCTCTCACATATTCATTCCTTATTCTATCTTCTCTTGTCACTCCACTCAACCATCTAAGCATTCTCATTTCCGCGACACTCATACTTTGTTCTATTCTCCTGTTAACCGCCCAACACTCTGAACCATACAGCATAGTTGGTCTCACTACACTTTTATAAAATTTACCTTTCAGCCTAATTGGAATTCTCTTATCGCATAACACACCCGATGCTTCTCTCCATTTCATCCACCCGCACTTAATCCTATGTTTTACATCAATGTCAAAGCCCCCGTCCTTTTGAACAAAAGATCCTAAATATTTAAAGCTCTCAACTTCACCTATCACATCACCATCTATTGTCAGTTGTCTCCTCATTCCTTCAACTTCTTGGTCTCTTTGTCCAAAATCATACTCAATATACTCAGTTTTATTTCTACTAATTCTCAATCCCTTTTCTTCGAGGGCTAACCTCCACTCATTTAACCTATTATTGACAACTTCTAGGTTTTCTCCTATCAGAACTATATCATCCGCAAACATCATACACCATGGTATCTCACCCTGTATCTCCTTTGAAACCTCATGCATTACCACTGAGAAGAAGTAGGGACTTAGAGCTGACCCCTGGTGCACACCTACTCCTACACTGAAACCTTCTGATACTCCACACCGACTCTTGACACTAGTACTCGACCCTTCATACATATCCTGGATCAAATTAACATACATTTTTCCTCATTAATGCCCACCTTAAAACTTCCCTTGGCACCCTGTCATACGCCTTTTCTAAATCTATAAACACCATGCATAGTTTTTTATTCTTTTCTCTGTACTTCTCTACTAATTGCCTAACACAAAATAATGGCTCCATTGTCGATTTTCCTGGCATAAAACCAAACTGGTTTCCTGATATCGAGGTCTCACTTCTTATCCTCTTCTCTATAATCTTTTCCCAGATCTTCATACTATGACTCATGAGCTTTATTCCTCTATAGTTCCCACATTCTTGTATGTCTCCTTTTCCTTTAAATATTGGTACAATAAAACTCTTTTTCCAATCTTCTGGCATTTTTCCCTCTATCAGTATCTTATTAAAAAGATTTTTCAACCACCTAATGCTTACATCTCCTAACATTTTCCACACCTCTACAGGTACTCCATCTGGTCCTACCGCTTTTTTCTTTTTCATCGCCTTCACCGCATCTCTCACTTCCTCCTCGCCCACTAGACCAATCAATCCTTCATTCCATGACATACTCTCTAAAACTTCTTTTGGATATTCCTCGTTCAGTAATTTCTCAAAATATTCTTTCCATCTTTTTTTCACATCCTCATCATTTGTTAATACTCTCTTATCCTCATTTTTTATACACCAGACATCTTGGAAATCCTTGGATCGCTTTTCTCTCACCTTCGCCAGTCTATAAATTTCTTTTTCTCCTTCCTGTGTTCCTAGCCGCTCATATAACTCATCATACCTATTAAGCTTTGCTTTGCTTACAGCACTTTTCACTATTTTACATACATTTTTATACTCTATCCAATCTTCCCTCTTCCTACTTTTCTGCCATACCTTAAATTGCTTTTTCTTACTCGCTACTACTCTCTGAATCTCCTCATCCCACCACCACGTTTCCTTGTCTTCTGGTAAACTACTTTTGGTTTCACCAACAACCTCTTTTGCTATGTTCTTAACACAAGTGACCATCCTTCTCCAAACCTCATTTATATCTCCCTCAACATTCCACACAGCTTTTTCTTTTAATTTCTTTATAAACTCCTTCTCTTTGTTTCCTATTAATTTCCACCACCTAATTCTGATCTCCTTCCCTGTATTCCTTCTTTTGTTCATCTTATATATATATATATATATATATATATAATGTAGCTAGTCCTGTGTACTTCGTGGCCCAAAAAAATTACAAACAATGATAACTTTTCGTGTATGATGTTGACGGTGTCGTTCTTAGGGGCCAAAATTGCACGTTCACGTAGCCATTCATTAGATTTATTGGAAAGATGAGAAATTTCAGGACAAACTTTGTTGATTAAGTTATTTTAATCAAGAACCGAAATCGCAAATGTAGAATATATGTGTGTCATGCTATCCTCATCATTCTGAAAAGTTCCGTCACCAATTTTCAAAAGATGTTGTGAGAAGAGCTCGGCATTATTATCACCACCAAGGTGTACACGCATATTGGTTCTTAATCTCAAAGATGTTATGTAAGACCAAAGATATGATGACTATAGACAGGCGTTGATTTCATCGTCTTTAGTGTCTTTAGGCACAACTGGCAATATTTGTCTAGTCACCAGTAAAAAGAATAACGATTCCGCCCATTTTTTTTAAAATCCCTCACCGTTCTATCAAGTGCCTCAGGATCACCTTTATTCGCCATTGTTGTTTCATCCCAAACAATAAAACGTGTCTCCCTTAATTATTTACCCAAAGAACTTTGTTTCTTCACACTACAAACTGGGCGTTCGGTAGTCCAAAGGTAATTTGAAAGCGGAATGTGTAGTTTTGCCATTTTGTAATAATGTCGCTGCTATCCCGTTAGATGCGATTGCTAATGAAATTATTCTCTCTGCACGTAGCTTTGCAAGCAAGAGGTACAGCATGAAGGTCTTGCCAATTCCATCAGGAGCATCAAGAAAAAATAATTCTTCAGTATCTTAGAGAATCTATCCAGGCATCTTGAATGTTCGACAATACATCGATACACAAACATTGGGCAGCGTTCCGACTTTTACGAAGCTTCTCCTAAAATGTCGGTCGGTCCGTCCTTCGTAGCCGCGGAATGCCCGAATGCATTCACCGCGATCAACGCCCGTTGTTTTTATTGCTGTACGGGTGGGGGTAACCTGATCATCATAAGCATAACCGTTGGCCGTCGGACACGCTGGGGGATCAGGGAGAATCGAATTGTAGTGATTGTGGAAACCCAGAACGTCGCGGTCCCAAGAGAGGTTTTCCATTAGCAACGAATAACGATATGAACTATCACGTCGCGTGACGGTGATATGGAAGGGGAAGTTTGGGCGGCCACATCTAGCCGCCGTCCGTTGCCGTACCGCGAACCTCACCCACCAAGTCTACGTAACAGGTCATTATTTATAATAATTGATAACTCCTTTGTTTTTAAAGTTAGATAATCGATCAAATGCCATAAACCTTCTCCGCAATGAGCTCTTCAATTTTAAAAAAAAAATCATAACGATCGGTTAGTAGTTTCCGAGAACATATGTCTCAAAGGTTTTCATTTTCACATTTATATATTAGAAGATATAATATGAAACAAATAAAGCTTTTGAATGTTACTGGTCAGATATGAAAATAAGTTAAATACAAATTATAAATTATAATTAGGTACTTTAAGGTAAATCATTTTGTTTTACATCGAGTACCGGGAAGAGTCGAGTTTTAAATATAACGTCGAATAATTGGCCATCGAGCAATTATTTTTTAAATAATCGGAATATCTGTAACTATAACCATTTTTTTTTTTAATCACAACTATTATTTTGGTAAATATATGTATGGGTTGTACGTTTTACTGTAATTATTATATTATAACTAAAAAGATTAAAATGTGTATAAAAGTATGTTACAAGAACATCACTGTATCGTCTGTATCAGAACAATGTTGGTAAAAAGTTACATACCTACCGAGAAAGTATAAAAACTTGATGTCTGAACATTATGGCTCTTTGAAGCTGGATTTTCGAATTTTTGAATATGTAAGATATTGACAGTGTTATGAGCCAGTTATATTAACCACATAATAACGTGTATTTTAATAATGGTCTTATTATTGAAGTGTATAGCAGAAGTGAGCATTTGATTTGTAGTGTTGAAATGTAAAGTTTTAATAAATACATTTCTGTAAGGAATCAAAGAAAAAAATTTGAGCCTAGATATGAATATTTATTTTATTTACAATTTTATACTATAAATGTTTAATGTTAAAAAATGTAAATAAAATTATTGAAATAAACCAATAATAATACACTTTTTATAAATAGAATAATATCAAAGTAAAACAAATCAATTTTTAATTTTTAACACACATTTTTTTAAATTTCAATAAATGTTGTTGTTTCTTATAAGAATTAAATGTTTTATTTTTTCATCAATTACTGCGATAGACACGTAAACCTATTCATTTTTTATCTGTAGTTTTATAATTTTAAAGTATAATATTAAGCACAATAGTTTAACTTCCATAAGATTTGCAGATGTTTATACACACCTGTAGATATAAGCACAATTAGATATTAGAACAAGGTGGTGCTTGAGTTCTATGTATTTTGGTAAAAAATTATCTTAGATAATACAAAATATATTTCATTCAAATTCTTTATTATAAAATCAAGATCAAAATTATTAACAATATCTTTCTCGACGTATAATTAGGAAAGATTACTGAAACAATTTTCTGTCTCAGATGTTGTAGACCAGCTTTTGATATGATGCATGACTGAGAATCATCTTTCACATGATGCACAACTGACAGGTAGTATCATGGCTACTTCAAGTAAATTACGAATATAAGAAAACACTTATTTTGAAATTCATTTTTTTAGTCCTTCCAAACCAAAATTCGGTTCCAACTGTACTGTACACTTAAAAGCTACAATCATTTCACAATGTAATGCTTCTTTATCAGTATACAGCAACACCTAATAAAATAATTTAATAATTACAATTATAGATGTATTAAACAATTATTATATTCCATTTGTTAAGTATTTGTTAAAATTTACTCACTTGGTAATGATCAATAAACATTATTCTTTTATCCAAATTTAATTTAATTAAATTTCTATTGAATTTGCAAGCCCCAAACTCTCTTTTGAACACATTAACAAACAGTGATTTATCATTGCATCCAATATAGAATGAAAACATAAGAAAATTGTTAATATTAATTTGTCTTATTCATGTTAAAACCTTGATTATGGATGTAATATCGTTCAGCGCCAGTTGTAACAGAAACATGAACACTTTTGAGTATAATAGAATCTTATTAGATGCAATAACACCTAAACAAATTCATAATAATAATCCAATCAATATCAAGTATATTTTGTATAATTCATAATACAATTAAGTTAAGAAAATTAGAAACCATGAAATATATTACATGACAATATTATATTTGATAACTTTTATTACTGACTGTTGGCGCGGCAAGTGCCCACAATAATAGCAGGGTCAAACTTGTTCGCCAGTTACAATTAAATAACAATTAAAAAACAATTTTTAAATAAATAAATAAATAAATAAATTAGATTGCCTGGTTGGCACAATATATATATATAAATAATAAACTAATATGGCCCATACAGCACACAATAAAATATAATATGTATAACAATATATAATTTAATAAATAAGTGTACTGGCCCTACAGCGGCACAGCAATATATAAGTATAATAATTATAATTAGCCTTTGGCGGCTAGGCCCGTCGGCCTTTACACAAATGAAACGAATATGGTCGACCAATACTCACAACAAGTAGCTATGTCTGATGGCGGATTTCATCCCCACGCGACCGCACTGAGACTGTGACTATACAATTGCCTTCGACGGCACACACGCAGTGTCTACAAATTAAGGTCACAGTCCATGGTACGTGCGACCATCAAGACACAACCACTAAAACGAAGAAATCTGCAGCCCTATTAACCACGCTATTCACAATGCGACCGCTGGTAAAACTAAAAAACAATAAATATTAAATCGCTGGACAATATCCGAATGCCTCGAACGATACTTTACCAGACGGAAGATTCACAAAACGAAGAGTGACGACAACGTGGTTTCACAAGATGGCTGCAGACACATGAACTTGAAAAAATGAATAGGTGTGCACACCACGAAATCACAGGAACGAGAGAGAGTTGGTGCCGACGACATTCACCACGAAAGCTCTGGCCGCCGGACACCACAATAAAGATAAATGTCTCAGTGCCACCACACTAAAACTGAAACACGAGAACTTAAGAAACTTTGTGGCACTGAGAGCATGACTAAACATTAAAAGAAAAACATAATCGAACCTCTCGAAAACGTGGAATAACGAACATTTACGCACGATGATAACAATGCGATTACGTACCCGGTCGGTCGCACACGGAGGCTTATTGCCGCCGCCGACAATGACTGCGGATACGCAATGCACTGCTACGCATCGCACGAAAATGATAACATAAGAAACATAGATAACACAAACATATAAAGAAAAAAGGGGCCATATTGGCACAAACACTGACCATGTGTATGAAGTGAAACATCCTTATTATATTTTACTATTTCAGATAATTAAAAAAGTTATTTGATTTCTGTAAATAATTATGAAAAATAATAGGTAATAAGTACATCAAAATTGTAATGTTATGTTAATAAAAAAAGTATGATTTAAATATTAATTATTATTTTTATATGCACCTCAATGGTTCCACAGCTATCCAGTATAACCAAATTAAATGTATGAGCCATACAATGAATTAAAATTGTTTCAGGATGAGAATCTCTTATTATAATTTAAACACCAGTTGCAGATCCTGACATAACATTTGCACAATCATATGTTTTTACAACAAGAGGAATATCGAAAATACAGAGTATTTTTTCAAAACAGAAAGCATTTCAAAAGGAGTAGATTTGACTCCTCTTCCATTTGATACATCATAAAACCTAATAAATCTTTTACATACACTATAACAATTAAGAATAATGTATTTTACACAGAGGGATAGTTGTTCTGATATAATGATTTAATGATATAACGGACAAAAAGATAGTATGAAAATAAAATTAGGTAAAAATGTCTCGATTCTAAGTAATAAAATATTACCTAGCTCTGTCACACATGATGGAGTACGTTCTACAGTCTTTAATTGCACTAATAATAAAATAAAATAATTCTATTTTGATTGTTTCAACTTATAAAATTAATTTTTCTGTTAAAAATCTGAAAACCTTTTATCGGTCTTGGCAAATAATGTATACTGCTCTATAAAATATTCTGTAGGCAAGTATTCTAAGATGTACAAACAGTAAATGGTACAAAATAATAATTTTATAAATAATATAATAGACAATAGTATAGATACTAACACATTAGAAGCTTTTGATGACTTTATATCATAACCTCTTAGAGCAAGTCCCTGTTTGGCACAAAAGAAAATTATATTTATAAGTACTTACACATAATGTTTATTTTTTTAAAAAGTTAATTATTGAATAACTATATTACCAGTTGATATTGAATTGTTGATGTTAAATTTGAAGAATTTTTGAAAAGTTAAACGATTTTTTGTTCAACTGAAAAAATAATTGACAAATGAACATACTATTTAGAACATATATTTTACAGTTTAGAATGATTTGGGCACATCACAAACACAAAATTACTGTTTATTCATATCTAAAACATACTAACATACATACAGTTCAATTTTTTCATGGTTACACATTTTCTTTGCTTTTGATTCATCACAATGAACCTCACAGTATAGTCATAATTTTTTTGTCGTGTAAATGTTCTTCGTTTTAAGTTTATAATATTAAAAATTGAAAGCTTACTTGAAAAAAAACTAACTACTTGTAAATTTTTTTCTCGATTTAGCAATTTCAAAAGAACCACTTTTACACAAAAAGGATACTGTGTCGTTTCAGTTAAATAAACGGATACACAACATATAAGTGCTATCGATACTGAACATATTATGTATTGGTGTTATAGAATATAAAATTAAAAGAAATTAACGATAGTAGTTAGATAATTAAATTCCTATAGATAACGTCGAACCTTTTATTATTTAAGTACCTACATGATTGATAATCAATTAACAATAAAACAATGAGTTTATTGATAATAGATAATGTCGATAATAAAAAAAAACGCACAAAATATGAATTGGACCAATGAGAACACGATAATAAAGAACCGCGCTGTGGCGTCTTGGTTTTCCTAATACAGAGCAGAGTCACGGAAAGTATAATTAAGAAAAGAGAACCTCTTAAAATGAAGTCATTGGCAACACAACGCGAGAAAACTTGATGGGGTATATTTACAAGACGCATCAGGGTTTTAAGAAAAAAATTGAATGAGAAAGAGTGTATCTATGTTATGAATAACAAATAAATCGTTATATGGATTCTTCTATTCTCGCATACGCCAAAGAAAAAGTAAAATAATTAAATACAAATGGACATTCAAGTGAGGGTGAATAGAAAGCATTAAATCTACAACAGACCTTCGTATTTCAACGGTAAATGTTTTTTTTTTTTTTTAATTAAAATAATCGTTGCACATAAAAAACATTTACATTTAAATAACGTTTTTGTCGACGCACCACGATGGAAACAATGATGTCGTTGATGATCTATGTCTAATTTTAATTGTATTTTTTCATTTTCGTTTGTTAAATATATTCATTTTTTATAGTATCTGTACAGAGTGTATATTAATATTAATAAAAAAAGAAAAAATATATTTTTAATTTTTTTTTCTTAAATTCTTAGAGTGTAGTTGATTGTTAAAACATTGTATTTTTTGTTTATAACAGTAAACAACCAACATCTAGAAGCTGATCCAGAGTGAAACGAACTTACGAGGACACACGCGTACCTATCTACTTACTCCCTCGAATACAGGTATGTCGTTTTTCTTATGAAAAACAACTGTAAATATAATGGTGTCGATTAAATTTGTATTTTTTGATTTCAAGTTTATTCTTTTATATTTAATCCATTTTAAAATTTACAATAAACATCAAGTATTCTTGGTTGTGTATTTATTTATTTTATTATAAAATATATTTTTTTGTTCCACATCCATCAGTAGTCTTTAGCCCAGTGGATACCCCTTTTAATTTTTTCTTTAGTCATTAAAGCATTTATTTTTTATTAAGAATTTAAAGTACTATGTTTGTATTAGTACTTACTAATGTTTTTTTCTTTATTACATAAATAAGGTTTAAAATGACGACATAAATTAAATTTGTCCGGCATCTAGGCACCAGGAAACTAAGCCTTCTTTAGCATACTTAATTTATCGCCATTGAGAAATATTTAAAAATATTATTATTACATAATAAAATATAGTACATTTTCAAAGTTAATTCCATGTTTCAAATAGCAATTCATTGCTACTAATTACAATTTTTACATAGTTGTATTCTAAAATTAACTATAGAATAATAATTTTTATAAAAACTGTTTTGAAACAGAAACACATATAAAAACTAATAAGACTTTAACAGATCTAAGTACTCGCAATTTATCTAGTGATGTGATTTATGATGAAAATAAGTCGTAAAAAAAAAAATAACATTTAAATTTAAATAATATTTTTTGGCGGCAAATTGAGACGGAAACAATTAAGAGCCAGTTAATCTATGGCAAATGTCACTTGACATCTTCTATATATGTTTGTTAATTATTTTTATTTTTCCAAATCACATTTTTTACAATTTTTCATCATAATATATTAGGAATACTTGAATACAGGAACCGGTTATGGATTTTCACGATTTTGTTTTGATTTTCAGGTTAGATTTGCAGCTTGAATAATTGAGATAGTGTTAGGGACATAATTTTTATACTTTATGAACTTTTTCAGATCCTATTCTGTTATTAATTTAAGGTGCACACCATCACAAATATACACACAGTTACGCATTTTACCACCACAATGCTCCCAAGTGTTTGTACGTCGAACTCAAACACTACTAGTTGAGTTATATACGCTGTGTATGAGTAAAACCTAAATTCTCTACAGAGTTATTCGGGATTTTTGAAAGGAGATTATAATTATTATTGTCCGGTAACCCGAAACGGGAGCCGCGATACAACAAAAACTTCGAGTTCTGCTTTAAAATTATTATTTTTGTCCGGTAACCCGTAACGGGAGCCGCGATATGACAAAATCCTCGAGTTTTGCTTTGAAATTATTATTTTTGTCCGGTAACCCGCAATGGGAGCCGCGATTCAACACAACTTCGTGTTTAAAATAATTATAATTATTTTTGTCCGGTAACCCGCAACGGGAGCCGTCAATTATCTTCTAATTATAACTTATGTATTCTTAATTTTAGATCTAAAAAAAATAAATAATAATTGTAAAGAAATCAAAAGAATTATACACCAATAACTAATCGCACTGTTTTAAATAAAATTGTAATTGTGCTGAACTTGGTTATTCTGAACCTCTACACGGGGGTAATTATCCTTGTAACCAGTTCGGCATTAAATTGCAAATAATCCTACAAAAAATATTCAATTTAACGAGTTTATACACTCATATTCTAGTTAACATTAATTTGCTTTGAAATTATTATTTTTGTCCGGTAACCCGCAATGGGAGCCGCGATTCAACACAACCTCGTGTTCAAAATGATTATAATTATTTTTGTCCGGTAACCCGCAACGGGAGCCGCGATACAACAAAAATCTCGAGTTCTGATTTGAAAATATTATTATTGTCCGGTAACCCGCAACGGGAGCCGCGATACAACAAAAATCTCCAGTTCTGATTTGAAAATATTATTATTGTCCGGTAACCCGCAACGGGAGCCGCGATACAACAAAAAACTCAAGTTGTCCTTTGAAATTATTATTTTTGTCCGGTAACCCGCAACGGGAGCCGCGATTCTGCACAACGTTGTGTTCAAAATTATTATTATAATTTTTTCCGGTAACCCGCAATGGGAGCCGCGATGAATTTATTGAGGGGTTCATAGGCCCTTATAAATTAGTTTTTAGTATTTTATTGCTGAATTATTGAAATAACATTTTGATGAAGGTCCTAGATATCATTATGTTTAGATATAAAGATCACGCATGGATCAAAGATGCTGGATATTGGATAACAAGTTTTTTACATTAAATAATGAAAATAACAAACTTGAACTAGTTATAATTGTATATGTATATACATATTTTTATTAATTATATGTAATATAAAAATCTCATAGGTAACAAGAAAAAAAAATTCATATATAATGACATAAAAAGTAAACTTAATATCTTATAACCAAATCAATTATAAAACAAATAATTTTCCCCAATTGATCTGTAAAATTAAAACTCTGATTACATAAATCAAGTTTCAAACTTAACTCATAAATTTTGTTTAAATTTATAACTAAATGATTTTTTTTGTATTCCTCTAAATCACATTTTCCAGCGGGACTTTCAGATCAGATAATGTATAAACAAAATCGAATTATTCACATCTGTATATTAATAAATAAAATTATTAAAATAAAACAATCATAATAAACTGATTATAAAACAAATTGATATTAAAATACGTGAATAAATAAAACCACGGGGTAAATATATTTGTAATCAATTCTTTTCAAATTATAACTTATTTATCCTTAATTTTATATTTTAAAAAAATAAATAATAATTGTAAAGAAATGAAAAAATTATACACCAATTACTAATCACACTCTTTTAAATAAAATTGTTATTGTGCTGAACTTGGTTATTCTGTACCTCTACACGGGGGTAATTATCCTTGTAACCAGTTCGGCATAACATGGCAAATATTCCAACAAAAAATATTCAATTTAACAAGTTTATATTCTTATATACTAGTTAACATTATTAAACTAAAAGTGTTATTTAAAGGTAATCATTCAAAAAGAACGGATTACAAAAATATTTACACTATAGCTATATTAATGATGTTTTAATTCGTAATTTAATAATATTTGTTTCGTAATGGGTTTATTATTAAAGAATTATTTTTTTTTAATAATTTTTAAATAATTTTTATAAATTTATTAACATAAATTATACATTAAATCTCCATTTAAATATAATAGTTATAGTTGAAAAAAAAAATTCAGTTTTAAACATGAAATACATTATATAATATATATAAATATAAAACTTAAGTAATGCATATTTTTGAAACTAAATTTTTATTTTCATGACCACCTAAATCTCGATTCCCACAGGATACCACGGACACCTTTCCATTTTTCATTATGAACTTTATACATAAATAACTCAATTTTATATAAAACGTAAAAATTAAATTCAATTCATTTTATTTAAACTTTTAATTAAATACATTAAATTAAACAATAATATAAATATAATATAAAATAGTTTTATTCGAAAAAAAAATTCCGTTTTAAAATTAAAATACACTATATAATTAAAATTTATAAATTAAATAATGTTTATTTTTAAAACTGAATTTTTTTTTTGTGTCCACCCAAATCTCTTTTCCTGCGGGATACCATGGACCCCTTTCCATTTTTTTTATGATTTTTTGCAAAAATTTTCAATTTTATGTATTACATAACAATTTAATTCTCATATTTTGTTCATACTCTTAAATTACTTCATTATCTAAATCAATTCCTTTTAACTCCTTTTTAATAAAGTAGTTTTAGTTTATTAAAAAAATTCAGTTTTAAAATTAAATAACATTATATAATTTTTATATTTATAAGTAATATAATGGATATTTTTCTAAATTGAATTTATTTATTGTGTCCACCCAAATCTCTTTTCCTGCGGGATATCATGGACACATTTCCATTATTTTTTCTGAATTTTATTCATCAATCTATCAATTTTATATAAAACATTAAAAATAAATTAACTTACATTTATTAAAACTCTTTATTTTATTCATTAAAATAATCAATTCCTTTAATCTGCCTTTTAATAGAGTAGTTTTAGTTTAAAAAAAATTCAGTTTTAAAAGAAAATACACTATATAATTAAAATTTATAAATTAAATAATGTATATTTTTAAAACTGAATATTTTTTTTATGATTTATTTGCAAAAATTTTCAATTTTATGTATTACATAACAATTTAATTCTCATATTTTGTTCATACTCTTAAATTAATTCATTATCTAAATCAATTACTTTTATCTCCCTTTAAATAGAGTAGTTTTAGTTTAAAAAAAATTTAGTTTTAAAAATAATATACATTATATAATTTTTAAATATATAAGTTATATAATGTATATTTTTAAAACTGAATTTTTTTTCGTGTCCACTCAAATCAATTTTCATGCAGGATACCATGGACCCCTTTCCATTTTTTTTCCGATATTTTTTTCAAAAACTTTCAATATTATGTAATACATAAAAATTTTATTCTCTTCGTGTTATTCATACTCTTAAATTAATTAATTAACATAATCAATTCCTTCAATCTCCCTTTTAATAGAGTAGTTTTAGTTTATTAAAAAAATTCAGTTTTAAAATGAAAATACATTATATAATTTTTAAATTTGTGAATTATATGATGTATATTTTTAAAACTGAATTCTTTATTTGAGTTCACCCAAATCTCTTTTCCTGCGGGATACCATGGACCCCTTTCCATCATTTTTTCTGAATTTTATTCATAAATCTATCAATTCTATATAAAACATAAAAAATAAATTAACTTAAATTTATTAAAACTCTTTATTTTATTCATTAAAATAATCAATTCCTTTAATCTGCCTTTTAATAGAGTAGTTTTAGTTTAAAAAAAATTTAGTTTTAAAATGAAAATACACTATATAATTAAAATTTATAAATTAAATAATGTATATTTTAAAACTGAATTTTTTTTTTGTGTCCACCCAAATCTCTTATCCTGCGGGATACCATGGACCCCTTTCCATTTTTTTTATGATTTTTTTGCAAAAATTTTCAATTTTATGTATTACATAACAATTTAATTCTCATATTTTGTTCATAATCTTAAATTAATTCATTATCTAAATCAATTACTTTTATCTCCCTTTTAATAGAGTAGTTTTAGTTTAAAAAATTAACTGAGTTTTAAAATGAAAATACATTATATAATTTTTATATATGTGAATTGTATGATGTATATTTTTAAAACTGAATTATTTTTTGTGTCCACCCAAATCTCTTTTCCTGCGGGATACCATGGACCCCTTTCCATTTTTTTTATGATTTTTTTTGCAAAAACTTTCAATTTTATGTATTACATAACAATTTAATTCTCATATTTTATCATACTCTTAAATTAATTCATTATCTAAATCAATTCCTTTTATCTCCCTTTTAATAGAGTAGTTTTAGTTAAAAAAAAATTCAGTTTTAAAATGAAAATACATTACATAATTTTTTAATATGTGAATTATATGATGTATATTTTTAAAACTGAATTTTTTTTATGTGTCCACCCAAATCTCATATCCTGCGGGATACCATGGACCCCTTTCCATCATTTTTTCTGAATTTTATTCATAAATCTATCAATTTTATATAAAACATAAAAAATAAATTAACTTAAATTTATTAAAACTCTTTATTTTATTCATTAAAATAATCAATTCCTTTAATCTGCCTTTTAATAGAGTAGTTTTAGTTTAAAAAATAGATTGAGTTTTAAAATGAAAATACATTTTATAATTTTTATGTATGTGAATTGTATGATGTATATTTTGAAAACTGAATTTTTTTTTTGTGTCCACCCAAATCTCTTTTCCTGCGGGATACCATGGACCCCTTTCCATTTTTTTTCTGAATTTTATATAAAAAAAAAATAAATTAACTTAAATTTATTAAAACTCTTTATTTTATTCATTAATATAATCAACTCCTTTAATCTCCCTTTTAATAGAGTAGTTTTAGTTTAAAAAAAATCAGTTTTAAAATGAAAATACATTATATAATTTTTAAATATGTGAATTATATTATGTATTTTTTTAATACTGAATTTTTTTTTTGTGTCCACCCAAATCGCTTTTCCTGCGGGATACCAAGGACCCCTTTCCATTTTTTTTTTCTGAATTTTATACATCAATCTATCAATTTTATATAAAACATTATATAAATATTTAAATAATAAATAATTTATTAGTTTTAGTTTAAAAAAAAAATTCAGTTTCAAATGAAAATACATTATATAATATTTTAATTTGTGAATGATATGATGTATATTTTAAAACTGAATTTTTTTTTTGTGTCCACCCAAATCTCTTTTCCTGCGGGATACCATTGACCCCTTTCCATTTTTTTTCTGAATTTTATACATCAATCTATCAATTTTATATAAAAATTAAAAATAAATTAACTTAAATTTATTAATACTCTTTATTTTATTCATTAAAATAATCAATTCCTTTAATCTCCCATTTAATAGAGTAGTTTTAGTTTAAAAAAAAAATTCAGTTTCAATGAAAATACATTATATAATATTTAAATATGTGAATTATATGATGTATATTTTTAAACTGAATTTTTTTTTGTGTCCAACCAAACCTCTTTTCCTGCGGGATACCATGGACCCCTTTCCATTTTTTTTTCTGAATTTTATATAAAACAAAAAAATAAATTAACTTAAATTTATTTAAACTCTTTAATTTATTCATTAATATAATCAATTCCTATAATATCTCTTAAAAGAGTAGGTTTTAGTTTAAAAAAAAAATCAGATTTAAAATGAAAATACATTATATAATTTTTAAATATGTGAATTATATGATTTATATTTTTAATACTGAATTTTTTTTTTGTGTCCACCCAAATCTCTTTTCCTGCGGGATACCATGGACCCCTTTCCATTTTTTTTATGAATTTTTTCCAAAAATTTTCAATTTTATGTTTTATATAACATTTTAATTCTCATCTTTTGATCATACTCTTAAATTAATTCATTAATATAATCAATTCCTTTAATCTCCCTTTTAATAGAGTAGTTTTAGTTTATTAAAAAAATTCAGTTTTAAAATGAAAATACATTATATAATTTTTAAATTTGTGAATTATATGATGTATATTTTTAAAACTGAATTCTTTATTTGAGTTCACCCAAATCTCTTTTCCTGCGAGATACCATTGACCACTTTCCATTATTTTTTCTGAATTTTATTCATAAATCTATCAATTTAATATAAAACATAAAAAATAAATTAACTTAAATTTCTTAAAACTCATTATTTTATTCATTAAAATAATCAATTCCTTTAATCTGCCTTTTAATAGAGTAGTTTTAGTTTAAAAAATTAACTGAGTTTTAAAATGAAAATACATTATATAATTTTTATATATGTGAATTGTATGATGTATATTTTTAAAACTGAATTATTTTTTGTGTCCACCCAAATCTCTTTTCCTGCGGGATACCATGGACCCCTTTTCCATTTTTTTATGATTTTTTTTGCAAAAACTTTCAATTTTATGTATTACATAACAATTTAATTCTCATATTTTATCATACTCTTAAATTAATTCATTATCTAAATCAATTCCTTTTATCTCCCTTTTAATAGAGTAGTTTTAGTTAAAAAAAAATTCAGTTTTAAAATGAAAATACATTACATAATTTTTTAATATGTGAATTATATGATGTATATTTTTAAAACTGAATTTTTTTTATGTGTCCACCCAAATCTCATATCCTGCGGGATACCATGGACCCCTTTCCATCATTTTTTCTGAATTTTATTCATAAATCTATCAATTTTATATAAAACATAAAAAATAAATTAACTTAAATTTATTAAAACTCTTTATTTTATTCATTAAAATAATCAATTCCTTTAGTCTCTCTTTTAATAGTGTAGTTTTAGTTAAAAAAAAATTCAGTTTTAAAATGAAAATACATTACATAATTTTTTAATATGTGAATTATATGATGTATATTTT
This sequence comes from Sipha maydis, assembly GCA_034509805.1. Lineage (NCBI taxonomy): Eukaryota > Metazoa > Arthropoda > Insecta > Hemiptera > Aphididae > Sipha > Sipha maydis. The sequence continues at coordinate 32,899 of JASXSY010002168.1, forward strand.
GAAAACTGATTTTTTTTTTTGTGTCCACCCAAATCTCTTTTCCTGCGGGATACCATGGACCCCTTTCCATTTTTTTTCTGAATTTTATATAAAACAAAAAAATAAATTAACTTAAATTTATTAAAAAATTTGGTTTAATTCATAAATATAATCAATTCCTTTAATATCTCTTTTAATAGAGTAGTTTTAGTTTAAAAAAAAATTCAGTTTTAAAATTAAAATACACTATATAATTAAAATTTATAAATTAAATAATGTTTATTTTTAAAACTGAATTTTTTTTTTGTGTCCACCCAAATCTCTTTTCCTGCGGGTTACCATGGACCCCTTTCCATTTTTTTTATGATTTTTTTGCAAAAATTTTCAATTTTATGTATTACATAACAATTTAATTCTCATATTTTGTTCATACTCTTAAATTAATTCATTATCTAAATCAATTCCTTTTAACTCCTTTTTAATAAAGTAGTTTTAGTTTATTAAAAAGATTCAGTTTTAAAAATAATATACATTATATAATTTTTAAATATATAAGTTATATAATGTATATTTTTAAAACTGAATTATTTTTTCGTGTCCACTCAAATCAATTTTCATGCAGGATACCATGGACCCCTTTCCATTTCGTTTCCGATATTTTTTTCAAAAACTTTCAATATTATGTAATACATAAAAATTTAATTCTCTTCGTGTTATTCATACTCTTAAATTAATTAATTAACATAATCAATTCCTTCAATCTCCCTTTTAATAGAGTAGTTTTAGTTTATTAAAAAAATTCAGTTTTAAAATGAAAATACATTATATAATTTTTAAATTTGTGAATTATATGATGTATATTTTTAAAACTGAATTCTTTATTTGAGTTCACCCAAATCTCTTTTCCTGCGAGATACCATGGACCCCTTTCCATTTTTTTTATGATTTTCTTTGCAAAAATTTTCAATTTTATGTATTACATAACAATTTAATTCTCTTCGTTTTATTCATACTCAATTATTAATTCATTAACATAATCAATTCCATTAATCTCCCTTTTAATAGAGTAGTTTTAGTTTAAAAAAAAATTCAGTTTTAAAATGAAAATACATTACATAATTTTTTTATATGTGAATTATATGATGGATATTTTTAAAACTGAATTTTTTTTTTGTGTCCACCCAAATCTCATATCCTGCGGGATACCATGGACCCCTTTCCATTATTTTTTCTGAATTTTATTCATAAATCTATCAATTTTATATAAAACATAAAAAATAAATTAACTTAAATTTATTAAAACTCTTTATTTTATTCATTAAAATAATCAATTCCTTTAATCTGCCTTTTAATAGAGTAGTTTTAGTTTAAAAAATAGATTGAGTTTTAAAATGAAAATACATTTTATAATTTTTATGTATGTGAATTGTATGATGTATATTTTGAAAACTGAATTTTTTTTTTGTGTCCACCCAAATCTCTTTTCCTGCGGGATACCATGGACCCCTTTCCATTTTTTTTCTGAATTTTATATAAAAAAAAAATAAATTAACTTAAATTTATTAAAACTCTTTATTTTATTCATTAATATAATCAACTCCTTTAATCTCCCTTTTAATAGAGTAGTTTTAGTTTAAAAAAAATCAGTTTTAAAATGAAAATACATTATATAATTTTTAAATATGTGAATTATATTATGTATTTTTTTAATACTGAATTTTTTTTTTGTGTCCACCCAAATCGCTTTTCCTGCGGGATACCAAGGACCCCTTTCCATTTTTTTTTTCTGAATTTTATACATCAATCTATCAATTTTATATAAAACATTATATAAATATTTAAATAATAAATAATTTATTAGTTTTAGTTTAAAAAAAAAATTCAGTTTCAAATGAAAATACATTATATAATATTTTAATTTGTGAATGATATGATGTATATTTTAAAACTGAATTTTTTTTTTTGTCCACCCAAATCTCTTTTCCTGCGGGATACCATTGACCCCTTTCCATTTTTTTTTCTGAATTTTATACATCAATCTATCAATTTTATATAAAAATTAAAAATAAATTAACTTAAATTTATTAATACTCTTTATTTTATTCATTAAAATAATCAATTCCTTTAATCTCCCATTTAATAGAGTAGTTTTAGTTTAAAAAAAAAAATTCCAGTTTCAAATGAAAATACATTATATAATATTTAAATATGTGAATTATATGATGTATATTTTTAAACTGAATTTTTTTTTGTGTCCAACCAAACCTCTTTTCCTGCGGGATACCATGGACCCCTTTCCATTTTTTTTTCTGAATTTTATATAAAACAAAAAAATAAATTAACTTAAATTTATTTAAACTCTTTAATTTATTCATTAATATAATCAATTCCTTTAATATCTCTTTTAAAAAGAGTAGTTTTAGTTTAAAAAAAAAATCAGATTTAAAATGAAAATACATTATATAATTTTTAAATATGTGAATTATATGATTTATATTTTTAATACTGAATTTTTTTTTTGTGTCCACCCAAATCTCTTTTCCTGCGGGATACCATGGACCCCCCTTTCCATTTTTTTTATGAATTTTTTCCAAAAATTTCAATTTTATGTTTGATATATAACATTTTAGATTCTCATCTTTTGATCATACTCTTAAATTAATTCATTAATATAATCAATTCCTTTAATCTCCCTTTTAATAGAGTAGTTTTAGGTTTATTAAAAAAATTCAGTTTTAAAATGAAAATACATTATATAATTTTTAAATTTGTGAATTATATGATGTATATTTTTAAAACTGAATTCTTTATTTGAGTTCACACCCAATCTCTTTTCCTGCGAGATACCATTGACCACTTTCCAATTATTTTTTCTGAATTTTATTCATAAATCTATCAATTTAATATAAAACATAAAAAATAAATTAACTTAAATTTCTTAAAACTCATTATTTTATTCATTAAAATAATCAATTCCTTTAATCTGCCTTTTAATAGAGTAGTTTTAGTTTAAAAAATTAACTGAGTTTTAAAATGAAAATACATTATATAATTTTTATATATGTGAATTGTATGATGTATATTTTTAAAACTGAATTATTTTTTGTGTCCACCCCAAATCTCTTTTCCTGCGGGATACCATGGACCCCTTTCCATTTTTTTTATGATTTTTTTTTGCAAAAACTTTCAATTTTATGTATTACATAACAATTTAATTCTCATATTTTATCATACTCTTAAATTAATTCATTATCTAAATCAATTCCTTTTATCTCCCCTTTTAATAGAGTAGTTTTAGTTAAAAAAAAATTCAGTTTTAAAATGAAAATACATTACATAATTTTTTAATATGTGAATTATATGATGTAATATTTTTAAAACTGAATTTTTTTTATGTGTCCACCCAAATCTCATATCCTGCGGGATACCATGGACCCCTTTCCATCATTTTTTCTGAATTTTATTCATAAATCTATCAATTTTATATAAAACATAAAAAATAAATTAACTTAAATTTATTAAACTCTTTATTTTATTCATTAATATAATCAACTCCTTTAATCTCCCTTTTAATAGAGTAGTTTTAGTTTAAAAAAAATAAAAAAAAATCAGTTTTAAAATGAAAATACATTATATAATTTTTAAATATGTGAATTATATTATGTATTTTTTTAATACTGAATTTTTTTTTGTGTCCACCCAAATCGCTTTTCCTGCGGGATACCAAGGACCCCTTTCCATTTTTTTTTCTGAATTTTATGACATCAATCTATCAATTTGATATAAAACATTATATAAATATTTAAATAATAAATAATTTATTAGTTTTAGTTTAAAAAAAAAATTCAGTTTCAAATGAAAATACATTATATAATATTTTAATTTGTGAATGATATGATGTATATTTTAAAACTGAATTTTTTTTTTGTGTCCACCCAAATCTCTTTTCCTGCGGGATACCATTGACCCCTTTCCATTTTTTTTTCTGAATTTTATACATCAATCTATCAATTTTATATAAAAATTAAAAATAAATTAACTTAAATTTATTAATACTCTTTATTTTATTCATTAAAATAATCAATTCCTTTAATCTCCCATTTAATAGAGTAGTTTTAGTTTAAAAAAAAAATTCAGTTTCAAATGAAAATACATTATATAATATTTAAATATGTGAATTATATGATGTATATTTTTAAACTGAATTTTTTTTTGTGTCCAACCAAACCTCTTTTCCTGCGGGATACCATGGACCCCTTTCCATTTTTTTTTCTGAATTTTATATAAAACAAAAAAATAAATTAACTTAAATTTATTTAAACTCTTTAATTTATTCATTAATATAATCAATTCCTTTAATATCTCTTTTAAAAGAGTAGTTTTAGTTTAAAAAAAAAATCAGATTTAAAATGAAAATACATTATATAATTTTTAAATATGTGAATTATATGATTTATATTTTTAATACTGAATTTTTTTTTTGTGTCCACCCAAATCTCTTTTCCTGCGGGATACCATGGACCCCTTTCCATTTTTTTTATGAATTTTTTCCAAAAATTTTCAATTTTATGTTTTATATAACATTTTAATTCTCATCTTTTGATCATACTCTTAAATTAATTCATTAATATAATCAATTCCTTTAATCTCCCTTTTAATAGAGTAGTTTTAGTTTATTAAAAAAATTCAGTTTTAAAATGAAAATACATTATATAATTTTTAAATTTGTGAATTATATGATGTATATTTTTAAAACTGAATTCTTTATTTGAGTTCACCCAAATCTCTTTTCCTGCGAGATACCATTGACCACTTTCCATTATTTTTTCTGAATTTTATTCATAAATCTATCAATTTAATATAAAACATAAAAAATAAATTAACTTAAATTTCTTAAAACTCATTATTTTATTCATTAAAATAATCAATTCCTTTAATCTGCCTTTTAATAGAGTAGTTTTAGTTTAAAAAATTAACTGAGTTTTAAAATGAAAATACATTATATAATTTTTATATATGTGAATTGTATGATGTATATTTTTAAAACTGAATTATTTTTTGTGTCCACCCAAATCTCTTTTCCTGCGGGATACCATGGACCCCTTTCCATTTTTTTTATGATTTTTTTTGCAAAAACTTTCAATTTTATGTATTACATAACAATTTAATTCTCATATTTTATCATACTCTTAAATTAATTCATTATCTAAATCAATTCCTTTTATCTCCCTTTTAATAGAGTAGTTTTAGTTAAAAAAAAATTCAGTTTTAAAATGAAAATACATTACATAATTTTTTAATATGTGAATTATATGATGTATATTTTTAAAACTGAATTTTTTTTATGTGTCCACCCAAATCTCATATCCTGCGGGATACCATGGACCCCTTTCCATCATTTTTTCTGAATTTTATTCATAAATCTATCAATTTTATATAAAACATAAAAAATAAATTAACTTAAATTTATTAAAACTCTTTATTTTATTCATTAAAATAATCAATTCCTTTAGTCTCTCTTTTAATAGTGTAGTTTTAGTTAAAAAAAAATTCAGTTTTAAAATGAAAATACATTACATAATTTTTTAATATGTGAATTATATGATGTATATTTTGAAAACTGATTTTTTTTTTTGTGTCCACCCAAATCTCTTTTCCTGCGGGATACCATGGACCCCTTTCCATTTTTTTTCTGAATTTTATATAAAACAAAAAAATAAATTAACTTAAATTTATTAAAAAATTTGGTTTAATTCATAAATATAATCAATTCCTTTAATATCTCTTTTAATAGAGTAGTTTTAGTTTAAAAAAAAATTCAGTTTTAAAATTAAAATACACTATATAATTAAAATTTATAAATTAAATAATGTTTATTTTTAAAACTGAATTTTTTTTTTGTGTCCACCCAAATCTCTTTTCCTGCGGGTTACCATGGACCCCTTTCCATTTTTTTTATGATTTTTTTGCAAAAATTTTCAATTTTATGTATTACATAACAATTTAATTCTCATATTTTGTTCATACTCTTAAATTAATTCATTATCTAAATCAATTCCTTTTAACTCCTTTTTAATAAAGTAGTTTTAGTTTATTAAAAAGATTCAGTTTTAAAAATAATATACATTATATAATTTTTAAATATATAAGTTATATAATGTATATTTTTAAAACTGAATTTTTTTTTCGTGTCCACTCAAATCAATTTTCATGCAGGATACCATGGACCCCTTTCCATTTCGTTTCCGATATTTTTTTCAAAAACTTTCAATATTATGTAATACATAAAAATTTAATTCTCTTCGTGTTATTCATACTCTTAAATTAATTAATTAACATAATCAATTCCTTCAATCTCCCTTTTAATAGAGTAGTTTTAGTTTATTAAAAAAATTCAGTTTTAAAATGAAAATACATTATATAATTTTTAAATTTGTGAATTATATGATGTATATTTTTAAAACTGAATTCTTTATTTGAGTTCACCCAAATCTCTTTTCCTGCGAGATACCATGGACCCCTTTCCATTTTTTTTATGATTTTCTTTGCAAAAATTTTCAATTTTATGTATTACATAACAATTTAATTCTCTTCGTTTTATTCATACTCAATTATTAATTCATTAACATAATCAATTCCATTAATCTCCCTTTTAATAGAGTAGTTTTAGTTTAAAAAAAAATTCAGTTTTAAAATGAAAATACATTACATAATTTTTTTATATGTGAATTATATGATGGATATTTTTAAAACTGAATTTTTTTTTTGTGTCCACCCAAATCTCATATCCTGCGGGATACCATGGACCCCTTTCCATTATTTTTTCTGAATTTTATTCATAAATCTATCAATTTTATATAAAACATAAAAAATAAATTAACTTAAATTTATTAAAACTCTTTATTTTATTCATTAAAATAATCAATTCCTTTAATCTGCCTTTTAATAGAGTAGTTTTAGTTTAAAAAATAGATTGAGTTTTAAAATGAAAATACATTTTATAATTTTTATGTATGTGAATTGTATGATGTATATTTTGAAAACTGAATTTTTTTTTTTGTGTCCACCCAAATCTCTTTTCCTGCGGGATACCATGGACCCCTTTCCATTTTTTTTCTGAATTTTATATAAAAAAAAAATAAATTAACTTAAATTTATTAAAACTCTTTATTTTATTCATTAATATAATCAATTCCTTTAATATCTCTTTTAAAAGAGTAGTTTTAGTTTAAAAAAAAAATCAGATTTAAAATGAAAATACATTATATAATTTTTAAATATGTGAATTATATGATTTATATTTTTAATACTGAATTTTTTTTTTGTGTCCACCCAAATCTCTTTTCCTGCGGGATACTATGGACCCCTTTCCATTTTTTTTATGAATTTTTTCCAAAAATTTTCAATTTTATGTTTTATATAACATTTTAATTCTCATCTTTTGATCATACTCTTAAATTAATTCATAAATATAATCAATTCCTTTAATATCTCTTTTAATAGAGTAGTTTTAGTTTAAAAAAAAATTCAGTTTTAAAATGAAAATACATTATATAATTTTTAAATATGTGAATTATATGATATATATTTTTAATACTGAATTTTTTTTTTGTGTCCACCCAAATCTCTTTTCCTGCGGGTTACCATGGACCCCTATCCATTTTTTTTATGATTTTTTTGCAAAAATTTTTAATTTTATGTATTACATAACAATTTAATTCTCATATTTTGTTCATACTCTTAAATTAATTCATTATCTAAATCAATTCCTTTTAACTCCTTTTTAATAAAGTAGTTTTAGTTTATTAAAAAGATTCAGTTTTAAAAATAATATACATTATATAATTTTTAAATATATAAGTTATATAATGTATATTTTTAAAACTGAATTTTTTTTTCGTGTCCACTCAAATCAATTTTCATGCAGGATACCATGGACCCCTTTCCATTTTTTTTCCGATATTTTTTTCAAAAACTTTCAATATTATGTAATACATAAAAATTTAATTCTCTTCGTGTTATTCATACTCTTAAATTAATTAATTAACATAATCAATTCCTTCAATCTCCCTTTTAATAGAGTAGTTTTAGTTTATTAAAAAAATTCAGTTTTAAAATGAAAATACATTATATAATTTTTAAATTTGTGAATTATATGATGTATATTTTTAAAACTGAATTCTTTATTTGAGTTCACCCAAATCTCTTTTCCTGCGAGATACCATGGACCCCTTTCCATTTTTTTTATGATTTTCTTTGCAAAAATTTTCAATTTTATGTATTACATAACAATTTAATTCTCTTCGTTTTATTCATACTCAATTATTAATTCATTAACATAATCAATTCCTTTAATCTCCCTTTTAATAGAGTAGTTTTAGTTTAAAAAAAAATTCAGTTTTAAAATGAAAATACATTATATAATTTTTAAATATGTGAATTATATTATGTATTTTTTTAATACTGAATTTTTTTTTTGTGTCCACCCAAATCGCTTTTCCTGCGGGATACCAAGGACCCCTTTCCATTTTTTTTTCTGAATTTTATATAAAACAAAAAAATAAATTAACTTAAATTTATTTAAACTCTGTAATTTATTCATAAATATAATCATTTCCTTTAATATCTCTTTTAAAAGAGTAGTTTTAGTTTAAAAAAAAAATCAGATTTAAAATGAAAATACATTATATAATTTTTAAATATGTGAATTATATGATTTATATTTTTAATACTGAATTTTTTTTTTGTGTCCACCCAAATCTCTTTTCCTGCGGGATACAATGGACCCCTTTCCATTTTTTTTATGAATTTTTTCCAAAAATTTTCAATTTGATGTTTTATATAACATTTTAATTCTCATCTTTTGATCAAACTCTTAAATTAATTCATAAATATAATCAATTCCTTTAATATCTCTTTTAATAGAGTAGTTTTAGTTTAAAAAAAAATTCAGTTTTAAAATGAATATACATTATATAATTTTTAAATATGTGAATTATATGATATATATTTTTAATACTGAATTTTTTTTTTGTGTCCACCCAAATCTCTTTTCCTGCGGGATACCATGGACCACTTTCCATTTTTTTTTCTGAATTTTATATAAAACAAAAAAATAAATTAACTTAAATTTATTAAAAAATTTGGTTTAATTCATAAATATACTCAATTCCTTTAATATCTCTTTTAATAGAGTAGTTTTAGTTTGAAAAAAACTTCAGTTTTAAAATGAAAATACATTATATAATTTTTAAATATGTGAATTATATGATTTATATTTTTAATACTGAATTTTTTTTTTGTGTCCACCCAAATCTCTTTTCCTGCGGGATACCATGGACCCCTTTCCATTTTTTTTATGAATTTTTTCCAAAAATTTTCAATTTTATGTTTTATATAACATTTTAATTCTCATCTTTTGATCATACTCTTAAATTAATTCATAAATATAATCAATTCCTTTAATATCTCTTTTAATAGAGTAGTTTTAGTTTAAAAAAAAATTCAGTTTTAAAATGAAAATACATTATATAATTTTTAAATATGTGAATTATATGATATATATTTTTAATACTGAATTTTTTTTTTGTGTCCACCCAAATCTCTTTTCCTGCGGGATACCATGGACCACTTTCCATTTTTTTTTCTGAATTTTATATAAAACAAAAAAATAAATTAACTTAAATTTATTAAAAAATTTGGTTTAATTCATAAATATATTTAATTCCTTTAATATCTCTTTTAATAGAGTAGTTTTAGTTTGAAAAAAAATTCAGTTTTAAAATTAAAATACACTATATAATTAAAATTTATAAATTAAATAATGTTTATTTTTAAAACTGAATTTTTTTTTTGTGTCCACCCAAATCTCTTTTCCTGCGGGATACTATGGACCCCTTTCCATTTTTTTTATGAATTTTTTCCAAAAATTTTCAATTTTATGTTTTATATAACATTTTAATTCTCATCTTTTGATCATACTCTTAAATTAATTCATAAATATAATCAATTCCTTTAATATCTCTTTTAATAGAGTAGTTTTAGTTTAAAAAAAAATTCAGTTTTAAAATGAAAATACATTATATAATTTTTAAATATGTGAATTATATGATATATATTTTTAATACTGAATTTTTTTTTGTGTCCACCCAAATCTCTTTTCCTGCGGGATACATGGACCCCTTTCCATTTTTTTTTCTGAATTTTATATAAAACAAAAAAATAAATTAACTTAAATTTATTAAAAAATTTGGTTTAATTCATAAATATAATCAATTCCTTTAATATCTCTTTTAATAGAATAGTTTTAGTTCAAAAAAAAATTCAGTTTTAAAATGAAAATACATTATATAATTTTTAAATATGTGAATTATATGTTTTATATTTTTAAAACTGAATTTTTTTTTTGTGTCCACCCAAATCTCTTTTCCTGCGGGTTACCATGGACCCCTATCCATTTTTTTTATGATTTTTTTGCAAAAATTTTTAATTTTATGTATTACATAACAATTTAATTCTCATATTTTGTTCATACTCTTAAATTAATTCATTATCTAAATCAATTCCTTTTAACTCCTTTTTAATAAAGTAGTTTTAGTTTATTAAAAAGATTCAGTTTTAAAAATAATATACATTATATAATTTTTAAATATATAAGTTATATAATGTATATTTTTAAAACTGAATTTTTTTTTCGTGTCCACTCAAATCAATTTTCATGCAGGATACCATGGACCCCTTTCCATTTTTTTTCCGATATTTTTTTCAAAAACTTTCAATATTATGTAATACATAAAAATTTAATTCTCTTCGTGTTATTCATACTCTTAAATTAATTAATTAACATAATCAATTCCTTCAATCTCCCTTTTAATAGAGTAGTTTTAGTTTATTAAAAAAATTCAGTTTTAAAATGAAAATACATTATATAATTTTTAAATTTGTGAATTATATGATGTATATTTTTAAAACTGAATTCTTTATTTGAGTTCACCCAAATCTCTTTTCCTGCGAGATACCATGGACCCCTTTCCATTTTTTTTATGATTTTCTTTGCAAAAATTTTCAATTTTATGTATTACATAACAATTTAATTCTCTTCGTTTTATTCATACTCAATTATTAATTCATTAACATAATCAATTCCTTTAATCTCCCTTTTAATAGAGTAGTTTTAGTTTAAAAAAAAATTCAGTTTTAAAATGAAAATACATTATATAATTTTTAAATATGTGAATTATATTATGTATTTTTTTAATACTGAATTTTTTTTTTGTGTCCACCCAAATCGCTTTTCCTGCGGGATACCAAGGACCCCTTTCCATTTTTTTTTCTGAATTTTATATAAAACAAAAAAATAAATTAACTTAAATTTATTTAAACTCTGTAATTTATTCATAAATATAATCATTTCCTTTAATATCTCTTTTAAAAGAGTAGTTTTAGTTTAAAAAAAAAATCAGATTTAAAATGAAAATACATTATATAATTTTTAAATATGTGAATTATATGATTTATATTTTTAATACTGAATTTTTTTTTTGTGTCCACCCAAATCTCTTTTCCTGCGGGATACAATGGACCCCTTTCCATTTTTTTTATGAATTTTTTCCAAAAATTTTCAATTTGATGTTTTATATAACATTTTAATTCTCATCTTTTGATCAAACTCTTAAATTAATTCATAAATATAATCAATTCCTTTAATATCTCTTTTAATAGAGTAGTTTTAGTTTAAAAAAAAATTCAGTTTTAAAATGAATATACATTATATAATTTTTAAATATGTGAATTATATGATATATATTTTTAATACTGAATTTTTTTTTTGTGTCCACCCAAATCTCTTTTCCTGCGGGATACCATGGACCACTTTCCATTTTTTTTTCTGAATTTTATATAAAACAAAAAAATAAATTAACTTAAATTTATTTAAACTCTGTAATTTATTCATAAATATAATCATTTCCTTTAATATCTCTTTTAAAAGAGTAGTTTTAGTTTAAAAAAAAAATCAGATTTAAAATGAAAATACATTATATAATTTTTAAATATGTGAATTATATGATTTATATTTTTAATACTGAATTTTTTTTTTGTGTCCACCCAAATCTCTTTTCCTGCGGGATACAATGGACCCCTTTCCATTTTTTTTATGAATTTTTTCCAAAAATTTTCAATTTGATGTTTTATATAACATTTTAATTCTCATCTTTTGATCAAACTCTTAAATTAATTCATAAATATAATCAATTCCTTTAATATCTCTTTTAATAGAGTAGTTTTAGTTTAAAAAAAAATTCAGTTTTAAAATGAATATACATTATATAATTTTTAAATATGTGAATTATATGATATATATTTTTAATACTGAATTTTTTTTTTGTGTCCACCCAAATCTCTTTTCCTGCGGGATACCATGGACCACTTTCCATTTTTTTTTCTGAATTTTATATAAAACAAAAAAATAAATTAACTTAAATTTATTAAAAAATTTGGTTTAATTCATAAATATACTCAATTCCTTTAATATCTCTTTTAATAGAGTAGTTTTAGTTTGAAAAAAACTTCAGTTTTAAAATGAAAATACATTATATAATTTTTAAATATGTGAATTATATGATTTATATTTTTAATACTGAATTTTTTTTTTGTGTCCACCCAAATCTCTTTTCCTGCGGGATACCATGGACCCCTTTCCATTTTTTTTATGAATTTTTTCCAAAAATTTTCAATTTTATGTTTTATATAACATTTTAATTCTCATCTTTTGATCATACTCTTAAATTAATTCATAAATATAATCAATTCCTTTAATATCTCTTTTAATAGAGTAGTTTTAGTTTAAAAAAAAATTCAGTTTTAAAATGAAAATACATTATATAATTTTTAAATATGTGAATTATATGATATATATTTTTAATACTGAATTTTTTTTTTGTGTCCACCCAAATCTCTTTTCCTGCGGGATACCATGGACCCCTTTCCATTTTTTTTTCTGAATTTTATATAAAACAAAAAAATAAATTAACTTAAATTTATTAAAAAATTTGGTTTAATTCATAAATATATTTAATTCCTTTAATATCTCTTTTAATAGAGTAGTTTTTGTTTGAAAAAAAATTCAGTTTTAAAATGAAAATACATTATATTATTTTTAAATATGTGAATTATATGATTTATATTTTTAATACTGAATTTTTTTTTTGTGTCCACCCAAATCTCTTTTCCTGCGGGATACCATGGACCCCATTCCATTTTTTTTATGAATTTTTTCAAAAAATTTTCAATTTTATGTTTTATATAACATTTTAATTCTCATCTATTGATCATACTCTTAAATAAATTCATAACTATAATCAATTCCTTTAATATCTCTTTTAGTAGAGTAGTTTTAGTTTAAAAAAAAATTCAGTTTTAAAATGAAAATACACTATATAATTTTTAAATATGTGAATTATATGATATATATTTTTAATACTGAATTTTTTTTTTGTGTCCACCCAAATCTCTTTTCCTGCGGGATACCATGGACCCCTTTCCATTTTTTTTTCTGAATTTTATATAAAACAAAAAAATAAATTAACTTAAATTTATTAAAAAATTTGGTTTAATTCATAAATATAATCAATTCCTTTAATATCTCTTTTAAAAGAGTAGTTTTAGTTTAAAAAAAAAATCAGATTTAAAATGAAAATACATTATATAATTTTTAAATATGTGAATTATATGATTTATATTTTTAATACTGAATTTTTTTTTTGTGTCCACCCAAATCTCTTTTCCTGCGGGATACAATGGACCCCTTTCCATTTTTTTTATGAATTTTTTCCAAAAATTTTCAATTTGATGTTTTATATAACATTTTAATTCTCATCTTTTGATCAAACTCTTAAATTAATTCATAAATATAATCAATTCCTTTAATATCTCTTTTAATAGAGTAGTTTTAGTTTAAAAAAAAATTCAGTTTTAAAATGAATATACATTATATAATTTTTAAATATGTGAATTATATGATATATATTTTTAATACTGAATTTTTTTTTTGTGTCCACCCAAATCTCTTTTCCTGCGGGATACCATGGACCACTTTCCATTTTTTTTTCTGAATTTTATATAAAACAAAAAAATAAATTAACTTAAATTTATTAAAAAATTTGGTTTAATTCATAAATATATTTAATTCCTTAAATATCTCTTTTAATAGAGTAGTTTTAGTTTGAAAAAAAATTCAGTTTTAAAATGAAAATACATTATATTATTTTTAAATATGTGAATTATATGATTTATATTTTTAATACTGAATTTTTTTTTTGTGTCCACCCAAATCTCTTTTCCTGCGGGATACCATGGACCCCATTCCATTTTTTTTATGAATTTTTTCAAAAAATTTTCAATTTTTTGTTTTATATAACATTTTAATTCTCATCTATTGATCATACTCTTAAATAAATTCATAACTATAATCAATTCCTTTAATATCTCTTTTAGTAGAGTAGTTTTAGTTTAAAAAAAAATTCAGTTTTAAAATGAAAATACACTATATAATTTTTAAATATGTGAATTATATGATATATATTTTTAATACTGAATTTTTTTTTTGTGTCCACCCAAATCTCTTTTCCTGCGGGATACCATGGACCCCTTTCCATTTTTTTTTCTGAATTTTATATAAAACAAAAAAATAAATTAACTTAAATTTATTAAAAAATTTGGTTTAATTCATAAATATAATCAATTCCTTTAATATCTCTTTTAATAGAATAGTTTTAGTTCAAAAAAAAATTCAGTTTTAAAATGAAAATACATTATATAATTTTTAAATATGTGAATTATATGTTTTATATTTTTAATACTGAATTTTTTTTTTGTGTCCACCCAAATCACTTTTCCTGCGGGATACCATGGACCCCTTTCCATTTTTTTTATGAATTTTTTCCAAAAATTTTCAATTTTATGTTTTATATAACATTTTAATTCTCATCTATTGATCATACTCTTAAATAAATTCATAACTATAATCAATTCCTTTAATATCTCTTTTAGTAGAGTAGTTTTAGTTTAAAAAAAAATTCAGTTTTAAAATGAAAATACACTATATAATTTTTAAATATGTGAATTATATGATATATATTTTTAATACTGAATTTTTTTTTTGTGTCCACCCAAATCTCTTTTCCTGCGGGATACCATGGACCCCTTTCCATTTTTTTTTCTGAATTTTATATAAAACAAAAAAATAAATTAACTTAAATTTATTAAAAAATTTGGTTTAATTCATAAATATAATCAATTCCTTTAATATCTCTTTTAATAGAATAGTTTTAGTTCAAAAAAAAATTCAGTTTTAAAATGAAAATACATTATATAATTTTTAAATATGTGAATTATATGATTTATATTTTTAATACTGAATTTTTTTTTTGTGTCCACCCAAATCTCTTTTCCTGCGGGATACCATGGACCCCTTTCCATTTTTTTTTCTGAATTTTATATAAAACAAAAAAATAAATTAAATTAAATTTATTAAAACTCTTTATTTTATTCATTAATATAATCAATTTCTTTTATCTCCCTTTTAATAGAGTAGTTTTAGTTTATTAAAAAAATTCAGTTTTAAAATTAAGTTACATTATCTCATTTTAAAATTTCTGAATTATATGATGTATATTTTTAAAACTGAATTTTTTTTTTGTGTCCACCCAAATCTCCTTTCCTGCGGATACCATTGACCCCTTTCAATTTTTTGTATGAATTTTTTCCAAAAATTTTCAATTTTATGTTTTATATAACATTTTAATTTTCATCTTTTGATCTTACTCTTAAATTAATTCATTATCTAAATCAATTCCTTTTTTCTCCCTTTTAATAGAGTAGTTTTAGTATATTAAAAAAATTCAGTTTTAAAATTAAGTTACATTATATCATTTTTAAATTTCTGAATTATATGATGTATATTTTTAAAACTGAATTTTTTTTTTGTGTCCACCCAAATCTCCTTTCCTGCGGGATACCATTGACCCCTTTCCATTTTTTGTATGAATTTTTTCCAAAAATTTTCAATTTTATGTTTTATATAACATTTTAATTTTCATCTTTTGACCATACTCTTAAATTAATTTATTATCTAAAGCAATTCCTTTTATCTCCCTTTTTATAGAGTAGTTTTAGTATATTAAAAAAATTCAGTTTTAAAATTAAGTTACATTATATCATTTTTAAATTTCTGAATTATATGATGTATATTTTGAAAACTGAATTTTTTTTTTTGTGTCCACCCAAATCTCTTTTCCTGCGGGATACCATGGACCCCTTTCCATTTTTTTTTCTGAATTTTATACATCAATCTATCAATTTTATATAAAAATTAAAAATAAATTAACTTAAATTTATTAATACTCTTTATTTTATTCATTAAAATAATCAATTCCTTTAATCTCCCATTTAATAGAGTAGTTTTAGTTAAAAATAAAATTCAGTATTTAAATTAAATTACATTATATAATTTTTAAATATATAAGTTATATGATGTATATTTTTAATACGGAATTTTTTTTTTGTGTCCACCCAAATCTCTTTTCCTGCGGGATACCATGGACCCCTTTCCATTTTTTTTTCTGAATTTTATATAAAACAAAAAAATAAATTAGCTTAAATTTATTAAAACTCTTTAATTTATTCTTTATAATAATCAATTCCTTTAATCTCCCATTTAATAGAGTAGTTTTAGTTTAAAAAAAAAATTCAGTTTCAAATGAAAATACATTATATAATATTTAAATATATGAATTATATGATGTATATTTTTAAACTGAATTTTTTTTTGTGTCCGCCCAAACCTCTTTTCCTGCGGGATACCATGGACCCCTTTCCATTTTTTTATGAATTTTTTCCAAAAATTTTCAATTTTATGTTTTATATAACATTTTAATTCTCATCTATTGATCATACTCTTAAATAAATTCATAACTATAATCAATTCCTTTAATATCTCTTTTAGTAGAGTAGTTTTAGTTTAAAAAAAAATTCAGTTTTAAAATGAAAATACACTATATAATTTTTAAATATGTGAATTATATGATATATATTTTTAATACTGAATTTTTTTTTTGTGTCCACCCAAATCTCTTTTCCTGCGGGATACCATGGACCCCTTTCCATTTTTTTTTCTGAATTTTATATAAAACAAAAAAATAAATTAACTTAAATTTATTAAAAAATTTGGTTTAATTCATAAATATAATCAATTCCTTTAATATCTCTTTTAATAGAATAGTTTTAGTTCAAAAAAAAATTCAGTTTTAAAATGAAAATACATTATATAATTTTTAAATATGTGAATTATATGTTTTATATTTTTAATACTGAATTTTTTTTTTGTGTCCACCCAAATCACTTTTCCTGCGGGATACCATGGACCCCTTTCCATTTTTTTTATGAATTTTTTCCAAAAATTTTCAATTTTATGTTTTATATAACATTTTAATTCTCATCTATTGATCATACTCTTAAATAAATTCATAACTATAATCAATTCCTTTAATATCTCTTTTAGTAGAGTAGTTTTAGTTTAAAAAAAAATTCAGTTTTAAAATGAAAATACACTATATAATTTTTAAATATGTGAATTATATGATATATATTTTTAATACTGAATTTTTTTTTTGTGTCCACCCAAATCTCTTTTCCTGCGGGATACCATGGACCCCTTTCCATTTTTTTTTCTGAATTTTATATAAAACAAAAAAATAAATTAACTTAAATTTATTAAAAAATTTGGTTTAATTCATAAATATAATCAATTCCTTTAATATCTCTTTTAATAGAATAGTTTTAGTTCAAAAAAAAATTCAGTTTTAAAATGAAAATACATTATATAATTTTTAAATATGTGAATTATATGATTTATATTTTTAATACTGAATTTTTTTTTTGTGTCCACCCAAATCTCTTTTCCTGCGGGATACCATGGACCCCTTTCCATTTTTTTTTCTGAATTTTATATAAAACAAAAAAATAAATTAAATTAAATTTATTAAAACTCTTTATTTTATTCATTAATATAATCAATTTCTTTTATCTCCCTTTTAATAGAGTAGTTTTAGTTTATTAAAAAAATTCAGTTTTAAAATTAAGTTACATTATCTCATTTTAAAATTTCTGAATTATATGATGTATATTTTTAAAACTGAATTTTTTTTTTGTGTCCACCCAAATCTCCTTTCCTGCGGATACCATTGACCCCTTTCAATTTTTTGTATGAATTTTTTCCAAAAATTTTCAATTTTATGTTTTATATAACATTTTAATTTTCATCTTTTGATCTTACTCTTAAATTAATTCATTATCTAAATCAATTCCTTTTTTCTCCCTTTTAATAGAGTAGTTTTAGTATATTAAAAAAATTCAGTTTTAAAATTAAGTTACATTATATCATTTTTAAATTTCTGAATTATATGATGTATATTTTTAAAACTGAATTTTTTTTTTGTGTCCACCCAAATCTCCTTTCCTGCGGGATACCATTGACCCCTTTCCATTTTTTGTATGAATTTTTTCCAAAAATTTTCAATTTTATGTTTTATATAACATTTTAATTTTCATCTTTTGACCATACTCTTAAATTAATTTATTATCTAAAGCAATTCCTTTTATCTCCCTTTTTATAGAGTAGTTTTAGTATATTAAAAAAATTCAGTTTTAAAATTAAGTTACATTATATCATTTTTAAATTTCTGAATTATATGATGTATATTTTGAAAACTGAATTTTTTTTTTTGTGTCCACCCAAATCTCTTTTCCTGCGGGATACCATGGACCCCTTTCCATTTTTTTTTCTGAATTTTATACATCAATCTATCAATTTTATATAAAAATTAAAAATAAATTAACTTAAATTTATTAATACTCTTTATTTTATTCATTAAAATAATCAATTCCTTTAATCTCCCATTTAATAGAGTAGTTTTAGTTAAAAATAAAATTCAGTATTTAAATTAAATTACATTATATAATTTTTAAATATATAAGTTATATGATGTATATTTTTAATACGGAATTTTTTTTTTGTGTCCACCCAAATCTCTTTTCCTGCGGGATACCATGGACCCCTTTCCATTTTTTTTTCTGAATTTTATATAAAACAAAAAAATAAATTAGCTTAAATTTATTAAAACTCTTTAATTTATTCTTTATAATAATCAATTCCTTTAATCTCCCATTTAATAGAGTAGTTTTAGTTTAAAAAAAAAATTCAGTTTCAAATGAAAATACATTATATAATATTTAAATATATGAATTATATGATGTATATTTTTAAACTGAATTTTTTTTTGTGTCCGCCCAAACCTCTTTTCCTGCGGGATACCATGGACCCCTTTCCATTTTTTTTCTGAATTTTATATAAAACAAAAAAATAAATTAACTTAAATTTATTAAAAAATTTGGTTTAATTCATAAATATAATCAATTCCTTTAATTTTTTTTTTAATAGAGTAGTTTTTGTTTAAAAAAAAATTCAGTTTTAAAATGAAAATACATTATATAATTTTTAAATATGTGAATTATATGATTTATATTTTTAATACTGAATTTTTTTTTTGTGTCCACCCAAATCTTTTTTCCTGCGGGATACCATGGACCCCTTTCCATTTTTTTATGAATTTTTTCCAAAAATTTTCAATTTTATGTTTTATATAACATTTTAATTCTCATCTTTTGATCATACTCTTAAATTAATTCATAAATATAATCAATTCCTTTAATATCTCTTTTAATAGAGTAGTTTTAGTTTAAAAAAAAATTCAGTTTTAAAATGAAAATACATTATATAATTTTTATATATGTGAATTGTATGATGTATATTTTTAAAACTGAATTACTTTTTGTGTCCACCCAAATCTCTTTTCCTGCGGGATACCATGGACCCCTTTCCATTTTTTTTATGATTTTTTTTGCAAAAACTTTCAATTTTATGTATTACATAACAATTTAATTCTCATATTTTATCATACTCTTAAATTAATTCATTATCTAAATCAATTCCTTTTATCTCCCTTTTAATAGAGTAGTTTTAGTTAAAAAAAAATTCAGTTTTAAAATGAAAATACATTACATAATTTTTTAATATGTGAATTATATGATGTATATTTTTAAAACTGAATTTTTTTTATGTGTCCACCCAAATCTCATATCCTGCGGGATACCATGGACCCCATTCCATCATTTTTTCTGAATTTTATTCATAAATCTATCAATTTTATATAAAACATAAAAAATAAATTAACTTAAATTTATTAAAACTCTTTATTTTATTCATTAAAATAATCAATTCCTTTAGTCTCTCTTTTAATAGTGTAGTTTTAGTTAAAAAAAAATTCAGTTTTAAAATGAAAATACATTACATAATTTTTTAATATGTGAATTATATGATGTATATTTTGAAAACTGATTTTTTTTTTTGTGTCCACCCAAATCTCTTTTCCTGCGGGATACCATGGACCCCTTTCCATTTTTTTTCTGAATTTTATATAAAACAAAAAAATAAATTAACTTAAATTTATTAAAAAATTTGGTTTAATTCATAAATATAATCAATTCCTTTAATATCTCTTTTAATAGAGTAGTTTTAGTTTAAAAAAAAATTCAGTTTTAAAATGAAAATACATTATTTAATTTTTAAATATGTGAATTATATGATATATATTTTTAGTACTGAATTTTTTTTTTGTGTCCACCCAAATCTCTTTTCCTGCGGGATACCATGGACCCCTTTCCATTTTTTTTTCTGAATTTTATATAAAACAAAAAAATAAATTAACTTAAATTTATTAAAAAATTTGGTTTAATTCATAAATATAATCAATTCCTTTAATATCTCTTTTAATAGAGTAGTTTTAGTTTAAAAAAAAATTCAGTTTTAAAATTAAAATACACTATATAATTAAAATTTATAAATTAAATAATGTTTATTTTTAAAACTGAATTTTTTTTTTGTGTCCACCCAAATCTCTTTTCCTGCGGGTTACCATGGACCCCTTTCCATTTTTTTTATGATTTTTTTGCAAAAATTTTCAATTTTATGTATTACATAACAATTTAATTCTCATATTTTGTTCATACTCTTAAATTAATTCATTATCTAAATCAATTCCTTTTAACTCCTTTTTAATAAAGTAGTTTTAGTTTATTAAAAAGATTCAGTTTTAAAAATAATATACATTATATAATTTTTAAATATATAAGTTATATAATGTATATTTTTAAAACTGAATTTTTTTTTCGTGTCCACTCAAATCAATTTTCATGCAGGATACCATGGACCCCTTTCCATTTCGTTTCCGATATTTTTTTCAAAAACTTTCAATATTATGTAATACATAAAAATTTAATTCTCTTCGTGTTATTCATACTCTTAAATTAATTAATTAACATAATCAATTCCTTCAATCTCCCTTTTAATAGAGTAGTTTTAGTTTATTAAAAAAATTCAGTTTTAAAATGAAAATACATTATATAATTTTTAAATTTGTGAATTATATGATGTATATTTTTAAAACTGAATTCTTTATTTGAGTTCACCCAAATCTCTTTTCCTGCGAGATACCATGGACCCCTTTCCATTTTTTTTATGATTTTCTTTGCAAAAATTTTCAATTTTATGTATTACATAACAATTTAATTCTCTTCGTTTTATTCATACTCAATTATTAATTCATTAACATAATCAATTCCATTAATCTCCCTTTTAATAGAGTAGTTTTAGTTTAAAAAAAAATTCAGTTTTAAAATGAAAATACATTACATAATTTTTTTATATGTGAATTATATGATGGATATTTTTAAAACTGAATTTTTTTTTTGTGTCCACCCAAATCTCATATCCTGCGGGATACCATGGACCCCTTTCCATTATTTTTTCTGAATTTTATTCATAAATCTATCAATTTTATATAAAACATAAAAAATAAATTAACTTAAATTTATTAAAACTCTTTATTTTATTCATTAAAATAATCAATTCCTTTAATCTGCCTTTTAATAGAGTAGTTTTAGTTTAAAAAATAGATTGAGTTTTAAAATGAAAATACATTTTATAATTTTTATGTATGTGAATTGTATGATGTATATTTTGAAAACTGAATTTTTTTTTTGTGTCCACCCAAATCTCTTTTCCTGCGGGATACCATGGACCCCTTTCCATTTTTTTTCTGAATTTTATATAAAAAAAAAAATAAATTAACTTAAATTTATTAAAACTCTTTATTTTATTCATTAATATAATCAACTCCTTTAATCTTCCTTTTAATAGAGTAGTTTTAGTTAAAAAAAAATCAGTTTTAAAATGAAAATACATTATATAATTTTTAAATATGTGAATTATATTATGTATTTTTTTAATACTGAATTTTTTTTTTGTGTCCACCCAAATCGCTTTTCCTGCGGGATACCAAGGACCCCTTTCCATTTTTTTTTTCTGAATTTTATACATCAATCTATCAATTTTATATAAAACATTATATAAATATTTAAATAATAAATAATTTATTAGTTTTAGTTTAAAAAAAAAATTCATTTTCAAATGAAAATACATTATATAATATTTTAATTTGTGAATGATATGATGTATATTTTAAAACTGAATTTTTTTTTTGTGTCCACCCAAATCTCTTTTCCTGCGGGATACCATGGACCCCTTTCCATTTTTTTTTCTGAATTTTATACATCAATCTATCAATTTTATATAAAAATTAAAAATAAATTAACTTAAATTTATTAATACTCTTTATTTTATTCATTAAAATAATCAATTCCTTTAATCTCCCATTTAATAGAGTAGTTTTAGTTTAAAAAAAAAATTCAGTTTCAAATGAAAATACATTATATAATATTTAAATATGTGAATTATATGATGTATATTTTTAAACTGAATTTTTTTTTGTGTCCAACCAAACCTCTTTTCCTGCGGGATACCATGGACCCCTTTCCATTTTTTTTTCTGAATTTTATATAAAACAAAAAAATAAATTAACTTAAATTTATTTAAACTCTTTAATTTATTCATTAATATAATCAATTCCTTTAATATCTCTTTTAAAAGAGTAGTTTTAGTTTAAAAAAAAAATCAGATTTAAAATGAAAATACATTATATAATTTTTAAATATGTGAATTATATGATTTATATTTTTAATACTGAATTTTTTTTTTGTGTCCACCCAAATCTCTTTTCCTGCGGGATACCATGGACCCCTTTCCATTTTTTTTATGAATTTTTTCCAAAAATTTTCAATTTTATGTTTTATATAACATTTTAATTCTCATCTTTTGATCATACTCTTAAATTAATTCATAAATATAATCAATTCCTTTAATATCTCTTTTAATAGAGTAGTTTTAGTTTAAAAAAAAATTCAGTTTTAAAATGAAAATACATTATATAATTTTTAAATATGTGAATTATATGATTTATATTTTTAATACTGAATTTTTTTTTTGTGTCCACCCAAATCTCTTTTCCTGCGGGATACCATGGACCCCTTTCCATTTTTTTTATGAATTTTTTCCAAAAATTTTCAATTTTATGTTTTATATAACATTTTAATTCTCATCTTTTGATCATACTCTTAAATTAATTCATAAATATAATCAATTCCTTTAATATCTCTTTTAATAGAGTAGTTTTAGTTTAAAAAAAAATTCAGTTTTAAAATGAAAATACATTATATAATTTTTAAATATGTGAATTATATGATATATATTTTTAATACTGAATTTTTTTTTTGTGTCCACCCAAATCTCTTTTCCTGCGGGATACCATGGACCCCTTTCCATTTTTTTTTCTGAATTTTATATCAAACAAAAGAATAAATTAACTTAAATTTATTAAAACTCTTTATTTTATTCATTAATATAATCAATTTCTTTAATCTCCCTTTTAATAGAGTACTTTTAGTTTAAAAAAAAAAATCAGATTTAAAATGAAAATACATTATATCATTTTTAAATTTCTGAATTATATGATGTAAATTTTGAAAACTGAATTTTTTTTTTTTGTCTACCCAAATCTCTTTTCCTGCGGGATACCATGGACCCCTTTCCATTTTTTTTATGAATTTTTTCCAAAAGTTTTCAATTTTATGTATTAAATAACATTTTAGTTCACATATTTTGTTTATACTCTTAAATTAATTCATTATCTAAATCAATTTCTTTTATCTCCTTTTTAAGAGAGTAGTTTTAGTTTAAAAAAAAATTCAGTTTTAAAATGAAAATACATTATATAATTTTTTAATATGTGAATTATATGATGTATATTTTTAAAACTGAATTTTTTTTTTGTGTCCACCCAAATCTCTTTTCCTGTGGGATACCATGGACCCCTTTCCATTTTTTTTTCTGAATTTTATATATAACAAAAAAATAAAGTAACTTAAATTTATTAAAACTCTTTATTTTATTCATTAATATAATCAATTCCTTTAATCTCCTTTTTAATAGAGTAGTTTTAATTTAAAAAAAAAATCAGTTTTAAAATGAAAATACTTTATATCATTTTTAAATTTCTGAATTATATGATGTATATTTTGAAATCTGAATTTTTTTTTTGTGTCCACCCAAATCTCTTTTCCTGCGGGATACCATGGACCCCTTTCCATTGATTACGGAAAACTTCCATAGGACTGGGAAATATGAGAGCCTTAACATGGAGTTATATATATGCGTAAGCATTAGTAATGCTTTTTTGGGCAATTGTGTTGCAACTTCCGAAGTGATTAGGTTATGACCTGGGGTTTTGCGACGAGGGGATTGTTGTAGAGCATGTTCAACTTCGCTTGGGCGAATATGTTTAGGTGGTAGGGTCATAGGTAGTGCGCAGGTTATAGAACGGTTTACTATTTCAATCCTATTTGGGCATATATTATCGTGCGGTTGAAAGGTAGAGAAAAGGTGGTGGGAAAATATATTTGCTTTTTCTAAATCAGTGATGGCCCATGACCCATCAACTTTTTTCAGAGGTGGTACATGAGGTTTTGAGCGAAGTATTTTCCTTGTAGTTTGCCACAGTGAATTGTCGGTAGTTGATAGAGAAACGAGATACCTGGTATAGTTTTCTGATCTAATTGAGGCCAATAATCTTTTTAGTTTATTTGTTAGATTATTGAATTTACGTTTATCAGAAGGGTTTTTATTTCTTTGCCAAATGTAGCGGGCTGTTCGTTTTTCCGAGATTAGGGCCCTAATATGTAAGGGTAGGTTCTTAACGTGGTTTTTGGGGAGAAGTGGTGAGGAGGAGGACCTGGCTGAATCTTGTATAGATTTGGTTAGTTGGTTTACAGCAACATCAATATCGTCAGTTGATTTCAATTTAACTTTGAGGTTGATTTGGTTGTCAAGGGACAATTTGAATTTTTCCCAATCCATTTGGCCTTGTGTAAGACTAGGTTTATCGGGTTTGTTAAGAGGAGTTGAGTCAATTGTGAAGAGGACGGATGAGTGATCATAACAGAGGTCGTCTAAGTTGATTACCGTGGTGTATAGTTGACGCGGTGCGTGAGGTAGAGCCCGGCGCACACGTCAAGAAGAAAAATAAATTCAACAGTTATGTAATGATGTGCATCATTCGAAGGTTCAAAATTGTACGAACTAATTGTCATAATGTACGAGTACAATATTCCATGTTAAAATTGTAAAATCAATAAATAACGGTTCTTTCGATACCCGCACAGACAACACAAATATTTCATATACAAACAAACAATACGCTATTGACACCATGAGTAGGTCAAATCTTCAAAGGGACCGGTCCGACGTCCATCCCGCCATACGTTCCTATATAACAGGGATACAATACCCTTTTCAAGGCTCTCGATCTCAGGTCGTCGGTGTGTGCACACGGACCGTGAGATTAATAAAACGCTTCTTGATCTTAGGTCGTCAGTGTGGGCACACGGACCATAAGATAGTCTAAGAAGCATTTTATGTCGAGTGGCTATAACGTGCGATTTTTATATTTTCAAACTTGTTTTGTGCTGTCTGTGCGAGTGTTGAAAGGTGTCCAGCTTCAGTACATCAAAACCTGTGTCTGTCTCACTTCATTTCGACCTCACCGTCATCCTACAGTAATTATAAGTGTCCAGATCATCGACACCAGAATATCTACACAAACAAGTAAGAGCTATTTTGTCTAGCTTGCCAGACTATCCAGTTGTACTGATCGGCTCTCGAACCTTTGTAATCCCGAGAACCCTCCCTTAAACAAGGAGGAAGGTAATCAACCCCCTTATAACTCTACAACCTTTTTCCATCTTTGGGCTACCACCCCCCTCTCTATTTTTGGGTTATTACAGTTAGTTGGTAATTTTTTATATTATGTAATGCGGTGATGGCACCGTGTGTCGTACACCGAAATAACTATATAAAAGAACAAATTATGGCTATTTACCATAGACACAAAACTAAGAAACAACAATCTTTCGCACAAAATAAAAACGACAATATTTTGCGTACGATAAATTATTACGGCGATCGGCGGTTGTTAGTCGTTCCACGGTGTCGGAAAAACAGACCGTTATCGTTTTCGGAAATATCCGACGACCGGTACTCGTCAACCCGACCTGTCTTCCCGTCCCGCCCTGTGTCTTTCGACAAGGTGGGGAGAGTTGACTGTATCGCGCTGTCGTATCCCGTGGTGGTGGTTGACAAAGTGTAGATTAGGTCGCGATGGTACCTGTACGGTGTACTGGTTGCCATCGCGTACCGTATCATAGTCCGTTGGGTATTTTTGTTATTAAAATATCAAGGATGTCTGGTCTTTTTCTGGGCGAGGAGGGCCAGTAGGTCGGTGAGGGAGGAGCATGTATTTTATAGTTTTTAGTGTGAGACAGAGCTTTGAGTGTATTACCACGAGGATTATTTGCACGGCAGCCAACTGTGAGTATTTTGCATTTATGTCACCCCCTAATACAAATTTTTGGCCAAGGGTGGCAAAAATTGATTAAGTTGGTCTTGGGTTATGGTATGACGAGGAGGGCTGTATACTGCGTGGATATTAATAGGTGTACAATTTAATGCTAAGGATATGCCACAGGCTTGAATATGTGGTGATTGGAAATTGGGAAGAGAGTGAAATATCAGCGATGATCTCACTATAATAGCAGCTCCTGCGTGAGCTGTGCCGTCCGGGTGGTTTGTTTTGAAGGTTCGATATCCAGGTAAATTAAAGTTTGAAGAGTTAGTAAAGTGCGTTTCAGAGATGAGTGCAATGTCGATCCTATTATTTTGAAGTACAGCTAAGATTTCATTTTTGTGATTTGCAAGTCCGTTTGAGTTCCAAGTTAGGATGAGGAGAGAGTTTGATGTAGGATTAATTGGCATTATTGATTTTTGTGAGATTTGAGAGGACAGTGATGAGAAGTGCTATGAAAGGATTTAGGATGGCTTTAAATTCATTGATAAATTTAAGGAGCTCGCCTTCGTTATTATTAGGAGAAGTGGGATTAGGTTTGGGTGGTTGGTGACCCTCAGTTACATTAGCATACGAACGTGGTTGTGATTTGGATGAGAAATCAGTAGTAGAGTGTTGATGGGGTTGTTCGACGTTGATGGTGGAGTTCAATGGCAGTGGTTGTTGAGGCTTCTTGCTTGAGATGTTGTTATGCTTGCGAGTTAGTTGCTTGTAGACTGTACATCCTTTATAATTTGCTGGGTGTGCAACTTCACAGAGAGCGCATTTTGCTGGAAGGTCTGGTGATTTTGTACAGGTGGTGAAAGGATGTTTACCACCGCACTTAACGCACATGGAGTTATAAGCGCAATAGGTACGATTGTGGCCGTAGGTTTGGCAGTTTTGACACTGTGGTATTTGTCGCTTTTTGTAGGGTTCTTCAATTTTAATTTTCGTGTGGAGGAGAGAGGTTATGGAGAAGATATCGCTGTCGCTTCCGTTTGGATCTATGTCAACGAAGAAGAGAGGTAGTGGAGTTTTTGTTTGTTGATGCCTGATATTGATGACATTTCTGACAGAGTGGCCGATTTCTTCTATCGCTGACGCAATATCGGCTTCCGGTGTAGAGGGATGGAGGTTCCTGATAACTACTCTTAGTGGTTTATCAGATTGTGGCTGATAGGTGTGGTATTGTGCGTTGCTTTCCTTTAAATAATGGATTATATTCCTATAGCTGTTAGAAGTATCTGCTTGGATTTTAAGGTGAGTAGTGGTCGATTTGCACGAGAAATTATCAGGAGCGGTGACTTCTGTTAGGTAGTCCAATGTAGTCGTGGACGCCTTTAATAAATATAGGTGGAGGTAAAATGATTTTAGGTGAGATGTTGGTGGTATTCTGTTGCCCTCGTTCGGGGTCTCTGCTTGAACGTCAACTTCGATATCATTTTTGTCGGCGATATCGTTATCGTCCGCGGAGAGAGCTACGAACCGGTTTGGCGTGAAGAAAAGTTTTGTTTTCTTTGGATTTATGATAGGCGGTGATTGCAACGGAGAAGAAGGTGATGACGGTAGGGAGCGTTTATTTACATTGTTACTATTACTGTTTTGTTTGGCGACAATTTTATTATTCACAGTGTTGGGAAATTTCTAGATAAATGTATCTAGATAAGTTATCTAGATAAAAATTATTTATATTTTATCTTATCTAGATAAATTTATACTCAGTTATCTTTATCTTCATCTAAATAAAAATCTTGTTATCTATGAGTACCAATCTAGATAATTTATTTAAATGGAATAAAAATAAAATTTGAAAATTTAAAATGTTTTTATATTTTAATTTTTACATTTTTCTGTACCTATTACACATATAATAACTGACAAGTTGAATTATGAAGTTTATTTAAAAAAAAATATTTTATATTTTATGTTTATTAATGTTTGAAATGAGTTTAAAAAATGATATTTATTTTAAAATGTTTTTAATTATGAATTTTTTACCTAATATCTGTAGGCTGTAGTATCCTGAATATTTTCAAAATCAAACATGAAATTATCTCATATTTATCTAGATAAAAATGTACTTATTTTTATCTTCATCTAGATGAAATTTAGAATAACTATCTTTATCTGTATCTAGATAAGAATTAGTATAGTCATCTTTATCTTTATCTAGATAAATTATTAGTTATCTATTCCCAACACTGATTATTCACAATCTTAATTGGGGATACGGTTTGCTTTGGCATATCGTAGGTATGTTATCTATGGTCCAAAGGTCACCGCGCGAGACGGTGCCCGTGGGCTTGTGTAGTTATAATAATTATGCAAATGTTATGTAATAGAATGTATATATTTTGATACTTAACGACTAATAAGTAGAATATTATATTACTGTATTTAGAGAGGTATTTATTTCCGTTGTGTGTAGGTTGACCCTTGGTAAGGTGTTGAAGGAGAAGAGTTGAATGGAACAAATGTGAAATTTTTCTGATGCAAAACAGAGGTATAGTGGAACGTAATCCGAGATAAACATCGAAGAGCGTGCGCACTATCGGACTGCTGACGCGGGAGTGTGTAAATTATATGATGTATATTTTTAAAACTGAATTTTTTTTTTGTGTCCACCCAAATCACTTTTCCTGCGGGATACCATGGACCCCTTTCCATTTTTTTTATGAATTTTTTCCAAAAATTTTCAATTTTATATATTACATAACATTTTAATTCTTTATATTTTGTTCATACTCTTAAATTCATTAATATAATCAATTCCTTTAATATATCTTTTAATAGAGTAGTTTTAGTTTAAAAAATAATTCAGTTTTAAAATGAAAATACATTATCTAATTTTTTAATATGTGAATTATATGATGTATATTTTTTAAACTGAATTTTTTTTTGTGTCCACCCAAATCTCTTTTCCTGCGGGATTCCATGGACCCCTTTCAATTTTTTTTTCTGAATTTTATACATAAATCTATCAATTTTATATAAAACATAAAAAATAAATTAACTTAAATTTATTAAAACTCTTTATTTGATTCATTAAAATTATCATTTCCTTTTATCTCCCTTTTAATAGAGTAGTTTTAGTTTAAAAAATAATTCAGTTTTAAAATGAAAATACATTGTATAATTTTTTAATATGTGAATTATATGATGTATATTTTTAAAACTGAATTTTTTTTTTGTGTCCACCCAAATCTCTTTTCCTGCGGGATACCATGGACCCCTTTCCATTTTTTTTCTGATTTTTTTGCAAAAGCTTTCAATTTTATGTATTACATAACAATTAAATTCTCATACATTTGTTCATACCCTTAAATAAATTATTAACTAAATCAATATCTTTCATCTTCCTTTTAATAGAGTAGTTTTAGTTTAAAAAAAAATTCAGTTTTAATTAGAAAATACATTATATAATTTTTAAATATGTGAATTTTATGATTTTTATTACTGAAACTAAATTTTTACGTGTCCACCCAAATATCTTTTCCTGCGGAATACCATAGACTCCTTTCCATTTTTTTTTCTGAATTTTTTACATAAATCTATCAATTTTATATAAAACATAAAAATTAAATTAACTTAAATTTTATAAACTCTTTATTTTATTCATTAAAATAATCAATTCCTTAAATCTCCCTTTTAATAGAGTAGTTTTTGTTTAAAAAAATATTCAGTTTTAAATAGAAAATACATTATATAATTTTTAAATATGTGAATTATATGATTTTTATTTTTAAAACTAAATTTTGTTCGTTGTCCCGCATTCGAAATGTGTGCATCTAATTTATTCGATAATTACCATTTTATTAAAAATGTAACTAAATACTTAACCGTTTTTGTCGTGAAAAGCGTCAAAAAACAAGAAATTCAAGTGCTTTT
This sequence comes from Sipha maydis, assembly GCA_034509805.1. Taxonomy (NCBI): domain Eukaryota; kingdom Metazoa; phylum Arthropoda; class Insecta; order Hemiptera; family Aphididae; genus Sipha; species Sipha maydis. The sequence continues at coordinate 63,714 of JASXSY010002168.1, forward strand.
TTTTTTTTTAACAGAAAAAATCGCTGCCTGTCTGGGTCCTAAACCCCAAGACAAAACTTTCTGTAAGTATTTTAATTATTCAAACCCATATAACGTATAACAAACCGTCTTCCCAACCGCGTATCACTTACGTAACGACACCTAATTAAAAATGAACTCTAAACTCTAAAATCTCCCCAATCAAAATTATCAACCAAATTACCGTACTACAAAAGGTAAAGAATAACAACCAAATAAACGAGTCTGATATGAATGATATTTTCAATTATGTATGGACTGAGGTCGTCTCTCCCAAACCTCACAAACGTTTAAATTCTGATAAACAAAGTCAGTTATCAAAAACAATTAAAACCACGACTAACACGCAATTCTCCTCTCATAATAAATTCAGTGTCCTATCACCAAATGATGACACGGATATGGAAACTAATGAAGCAAACGAAATCGTCTCTAAATTACCTCCACCAATATTTATTAAAACAAAAGTTCAAAATTATCAACAATTTTGCGAGAAAATAAAAAATATTATACAACCGACCGACGATTTTACCTGCAAAAGCTCTACCGAATTAATTAAAATAAACACTACCTCTTCAAATGCATAAAGAACCATAATCAAATACCTAAAAGATGCAAAAGTTGAATTTTTTACATATCAATTAAAAAAAAAAAAACCATACCGTATCGTCATTAGAAATTTACATCCTACCACTTCACCCGACTACATAAAAGAAGAACTCGAAAAAGAAGGATTTCAAGCTAGAAACGTTACAAACGCTCTGCATAGAGTCTCAAAAATAAAACTACCCCTATTTTTTGTAGACCTAGAACCAGCTCTTCACAATAAAAACATATTCGAGCTCCAAACTATATGCCACACCAAAGTCAAAATCGAAGCACCTCGTATCAATAAACTAACACCACAATGCTTAAATTGTCAAAACTACGGCCACACCAGAACCTACTGCAACAACCATCCGAGATGTGTCCGTTGTGGTGAAAACCACAGAACTGACACATGCTCCAAAAGTCGAGACCTCCCTGCGAAATGTGCGTTATGTAAC